>JARYGA010003600.1:0-63570 GCA_030545235.1 Helianthus tuberosus | reverse complement strand
AGATTCAATGAAGATGAAGATGATGAAGATGAAGATGAAGATGATGATCAGTGGAGATTCAATGAAGATGAAGATGAATATGATGATCGGTATTGGGAGTTGGGAGAAGAGATTTTCAGATCTTATTGAGAAGTGTGATCGGTGTTAGGGAATTATTAGATTTTCAGATCTTATTGAAGTGTGATCGGTGTTAGGGATTATATGTGTTTATCATTAAGGGTTAAGGGTATAAAGGACATTTCACTCAATAGTAGTTGTTTATCTTTAATGACTGAAATTTATTAAAATTGTTTAACTTTAGAAATGGAATCCTAGAAATCATTAATTGTTTTAACTTTAATGACTGAAATTCATTTTTGTTGAATAATATATCTCATTTTACCCCTTGATAAACCATACCAGTATCAAAATAAACAGTAAATAGTTGGGCTGAGCCACCCCTTGGTAAAAAATAATATATCTCATTTGTTGCTTGGATTCCAGGGATATTGGACACCATTAAGAGGCATGAAGATAATGCAATCACAATGGGAAACAGGAACAGGATTCTTGAAGAACAAGTAAAAAAAAATGGGTAAGGGGAACAGGATGTTGAAAGTTAGCCTAGGGTTTAGTTATTCTTGGTGTACTATGTTAAAATCAGCCACCACCTGGAAAATAAAAAAAACAACTGTCAACCACTGTTGTCATAGTATATTTCAAAAAAAAAACAAAAAACAAAAAAACGATCACAAAAAACACAATAGCTGTAAATAACACAATGATTTTAAGTAACACACAATATAATAAATAATAACAGAAACTTCATCGTAAACTTGCTTCTAAATGTACATTCTCATTAGAGCAATAAGAAAATTCATGCAAATGACCATCCACACACTCGTCAGCTACAACCTGACAAAAAAAGCATGTCAATGATTTTTTTACTATATTAACACAAAGGATTCCTACAAACAGAAAACGATTGTAAAAAACACAATGCTATGTAAATCCCAATACTTGACAAAACAAAATGATAATACATTTCCAACTATATTAGAAAACGTCATATCTGCTTGCTGCTTCAGTTCCACAACGTTGTCCAACCCAGGAAACTGAAAAACAAAGCATAATTATTCAAATGAACAAACATGATTCAACAATATCAGTGATTGCAACGGTTATAATGAAAACAGTGGGTGATTTTAACTATTAGTGGATGAAAACACTGTTTTTGAACAACAGTGATATCCAAGGAAATGAGAGAACAGGGGTTGACTTTCAGCAGTGGACAACTTTTCACAGAGCAGATGTTTGAACAAAACAGTGGTTATGGCAGTGGACAGCTTTTCACAGAGCATATGTTTGAGATAGTGTTTTTTTCATGTGTGCAAGTGCAACTCTATATTCAGGCACAATTTAACATCAAAATAAACCAAATCAAATACAATTCTCTGGATGGTCGCTCGAAGAAATTAAACTGAAGATATTAAATGTTTGAAATAATATATGATTAAATAACCACAATAAAAAAACGACCATAATAAAAAACACAATTCATCCAGACTAACTTTCAAGAAACAAAACAAAACATTCCATTAAAATAAAAATACCACCAATAACTCTTAATAATTGAATACAAACCACTTTACCATAACAACAACTATCACTAAACTTAACAAAACTACTTATAAGGAAAGTAAAAACCTACGCTTCAACTCCATTGACTCATTAACTTGTCTAAATATCTCTAACATCTGTGCCATTAACTGAACATCTTTGTTCCCACTCTCACCATTATTCAAAAGTGTTATGTATTGTTTATGGTATGTATTTGCAGTTAACTTAGTGGAATGTATGGGTTTTTGTAAGTTTGATAGTGTTGTATGTAAAGGCAGTATGACTAATACCTGATATTTTGAGTTGTTTGTGTGGTTACGTATAATATTGCGTTTTTATATGACATGATATAAATTTTGTTTTTTTGTTATTTTACCGGATAAAGTGTATTAGAAAGTTGGAGATATCATCTGCTATGTTGCCTTTTCTATATATTTATATAGAAGTTTTGCCGTTCAAAAAAAAAACAACTGCTATGTTAGTGGTTACTAATCCTTTTATTACGTGATTAGTTATTAAGCATTTCTCTCCCATTATCTCCAGTCTTTTTTGGGTTGACGTTTCTCTCTCACATCTTCCTATTTATATGACTATAGGGTAACATTTCAGTCAGAATTGTTCCAGGTCTTCGAGCAAATAAAAGTTGCTGTTTGTAAGTATCTTTTCTTCAATTTGTTACTTTGCCTTCTATTCTTCATAACTATGATTTACACTTTGATGTTAAAGTGAATTGGACTAACATGTGTTGATCTAATGTGAGCAGTTAATCAATATTTGTTATGTCGCAGTTGCTTGTAGAGATATTAATGTATGGTATTTTTACAAAACTTTCTGCAAGAGATATAGGTCGTTGCAAGTTGGTGTGCAAAAAATGGTTGTCTATCCTGTCCACACCAGAGTTTCCATTAATTCATTGTCGTAGTACGTCATCGTCAGCTACCAAGTGGGTGCTTGCGAAATTAGATCGTTGTGGTTCTCTTGAAAAATTGTTTTATGCATGCACGGGCTTTTGTGGTCCTAAAATGATGTCTGTTAAACCATTTAAAACCCGACCAGATGAATTGATGATATTAGGCAGTTTGGATGGAATGTTATATGTGTGCCTGGAAGAGACTTCTCAAATTTTAATTTGGAATCCTCTTACACAGGCAAGTACAACTTTGTCATCATGTGAATCACATGGTTTCTTCAAAAAAGATTCTGATTCTGCTGCTTTCTATGTGGATTCTGCAAATGAGTACAAGGTTTTACATGTTATAAGAAGACGTGGCACAGAGGTAGTTTATATTTATTCTACCCGACTACATTCCTGGAGGAAAATTACGGACATTATGTCTGTTAAGCATGGTGGAAAATGGTCATTAGGTACATTGTGTGGAGATGGTGTATATTTCATTGTTGATTCTTGTTCTAGTGATTGTGTGCAGTCAATATTACGTTTTGATGTTAACCTAGAGCAATTTTCAAGTGTTCCATTACCATGTGATTTTTATGGAGGAGGTTTTGATGGATCTTTGGTCAGTATTGTTGGGCAACTTCACATTTTTATGCGTTATAAATATGATATGTATTTAGTTGGTTTGTGTAAGTTGGGATATGAAGAATGGATTAACTTATAGGTTCTGCCTTGTATTGGTGTTGTTCCATCGAGTTTCCTCGGGTTTGTAGAGTATGTAGAGTCTACTGATGAAATGCTGTTGATGACTACTTGTGGGGATATTTATATGTTAGATATGAAAACTATGCAAGTTGGGTACTACTTTCCTTGGAAGTACATGACTTCCTTACAAGGGTCTGTCTATTTTGAGAGCCTTGTGTCTCAAAATTACTAAAGGTATCAAGCTTCTGTTCTTCTTTGTGTTTTGATGTATCATGTTTGTTTATAGTTTATGTTAATTTCTTTAGTATTTTAGTAATTTAATGTTAATATAGTGGTTTATTGTGTAAGGATCTTCTAATGTTCGATATTATGTTTTATTATTTGATATATGGATGATGTTTAATGTAGTATTATTTAATATATGAATGATGTTTAATGTAGTTTCTGGTTCGGGTAGTGTAACAAATTGTATACACATTTTGTGTTTTTAATTTGGCATTATATATACAGATTGATAAATGATCAAGTCAACTCTATTGTGGTTTGCAAGTTAAACCATTAAGAAAGCTACATCCAAAATTGTGACAACCCGAAATTTCAATCCGTTAACATAAAATCCGACAACTTTATTTGTTTCATGCAAGTTCATATAATGTTTGTTGAATGTAATGAATATCTTGGCTGACAACATCATTGAAATCGCATGCAATTCTTGGGCCGATCAATTTGAATTGATACATGAACTGTAATACGACAACAATTCTCACATGTGGTGATTTTAATTGGACCTCATATTGTTAGTGGGCTGTCATAAACTATTTATATTAAACTCCTATTGGACCATATTTTAATCCAATTGTGATATCTATCATCTCGGTCCAATCAATATTTAAAAGATCCTACATAATAATTGTGAGTAGAGTTTAGTTACAAACCCTAAACAAACCCTATTCTCCTCCATAATTCACGTACGGCAGAAGAGACCCCCCCCCCTCGTGAGATATCATCCTGTTAATTAAGATCTCGGTTAGTAAATAACATCTCGACTTCTTTATGCGTATGTTGTGTTGATTATTGGTATTGTTGTTTGTACACTTTGTTTAGATATAATAGCACTCATGAATATAAAAGTGATATGCGATTAGAATCTGTTGATTAAAGGACTAGATTGGTATTTGCATGAATAAGGAAAATAGTTGGCATGTGAGTCTATGATCCGGTGTTATATCTATAGGGTGATTTTATTGTGTGCATGAGTTTGATTAAGGGGGTAAAACATGAATGTCTATACTTAACTGTTGACATGAACAATTAATGGGGAATGGGTGATTGCTTGCTAGGGTCTCATGCAATAAATAAACCAAGATAGGGCTCGGTCATATGGTATTAGGTTCATAACAGTTAGCGATACTTGATGTTAAGAAGGATTGATAAATTGATAATATTAGATGTCACAACTGTTATTCGTCATGTAACCTAAATGATTGAGTTGTGTCAAATTAGTTGTGAAGTATGTTGCAAATCTTGATTTCTGTTTGTATAAACTCAAGGGCTAATTGAACAAGCAATCAGGTCACAGTATTCAATATACATTTATTGGGCCGAGTAGCATGATGGGTCACACAAACAAAAAGGTTACAATTTTTGTACCAAAATCAATTCACAGAAAGTAATGTTTATACATGATTGGGCCTTCATGTGTACTGGGCTACAATTTTAAGGCAGGCCGCACACCCGGATGAGCCTGGGGTGCTCTTGGGCCGGGTATTGGGCCGGGTGTTAGGCTGGGTTGGATAAGGGTCCCGAAATACAAAAATTCCGATCAGCCACATGATGTGTTGGGCCGGGTAGGGTATTTGGCTAAACATGACTTGTGGGTTGGGTGTTAGCTGTTGGGTTAAGCGTGACGGATTGGGCCAGCAATGCTTGGGTCGAATGGTTATATAAGCTCACATTAACAAATGATTATAATATGTATGGTGAACTAGGTCTTGTATGATATAATTTCCATGTGATCCAAGTGTCTAGTGCACATAATGGTTACTATGTATGATATGGTTAAGTGTGTTACGTGATCAACTATTACTTGTTACGTGATATTATGTGTATATATATATTTTATGTGGGTAACTTAAGATGAGATACGGGGCTAGATGTGAATACAAAACTGATTAGATTGATAACCATGATTAGGACGTGGTTGGTAGATCAACTGGGATTAAGTAAATTTCATTACCGAGCAATCCAAGGTGAGTTCACTGCTCTTTTCCAAGCATGCATCCCGGGGAGGGATATCGGGTAACGTTCCGGGGAGGAACGTCAGGTTAATGGGATGTTTGTTATTACACTCATTGTCTATCACATAAGACCCCTTACATCTACCGATAGTTGCCGGGGAGGCAACGAGGTTATTAGTTGATAGCGCTATTAGGTTTGGCACCCTCACACCGTACCGGGGAGGACGGGCGTGAACTAATTTCCTTAAAGCATGACCAATGTTTTGATAGAGACATTGGGGTTGGGCAAATACATCTTGTAGCCATTACGGTAATCGAGTTAATAACAACATCAAATCAAATTGTTAAACTGTTTCATACATATATCTGGTAACTAAACTCGTTAACAAAACTTTGAACTCACCAGCGTCGTCTGACACACTTGTTTGCATGCTTGTAGGTCGTTAGATTTCTTGCATTGGAACTTGCTGTCTGGAGTAGCAGGAGTGGTCATGGGTCGACTGGAAGGATTCATGTGATTGATTATTGATAGCATACATTGGTTTTGAACAATTTAACTTTGGTTTACTATTTGCTTCTGCTGAACATGTTGGTTTTCATTTAAACTTGTGATGGTATTTTTATTGATAATTGAGAACTTTATTTTGAAACTTGTATGGGTTCAATGTAATTAGTGGCTCGTTGTTTGTACGTCAAACGCCAAACAGGGACATTCCCTAGGTGGTATTTTGGGGGTGTGACAGTTTGGTATCAGAGCCACTGGTTATAGTGAACTTGGTTTTAAAAACGTTTTTATAAAACCAGACTATAACCGAACAAGTTCTGAATTCGACCATGACACTCAGCTCCAGACTGCACGGTTCGTCTCTTGTATACTCATTGTATTCCATAACTAGTGAACACTTACGTACGATATTGCATGTGATTGCACGTCTAGCACAACAGTATGAATTCATGTATTACTTGCATGTGTTATGTGTCTGATAGGGTGGTATTTCCCTAAACATTCGTGACTCACGTTTTGTGATGCTCTCTGTTTGCTACTCGAGTTTGAGGAACCATTTGACATGAGTTAGGAGGAGTTGAGATGAGCATGCAAATCACAATATTATTGTGGGTGCACACATAATAATAATGTGGGGTGCATGCGACTCCCAGTGAGGCTTAACAAGTGAAGAAGGGGTTACGCTATGTTATTTGATTGATGTGACACAACAGTCTATAGGAGTCATAGCAGTGATTGACTCTTACTTGAACATGAACTTTTCACTTCCCACTGAACCCTTACAAATCCCGATGTTATTAAATATTACCTGAACACCCATCAGAACGCCCAGCAAACTGTGTAGAATGTTTGGTGCTTGTACGAACGTCCCTGAGTTGGATGTTGTAGCGTCGAATGATTGGTTATTACCTTCCTCACTTATCTTCGTTTGTTGGAGCCTAACAAACAGACGTCCTAAATCCCGAAGTGCGATCACTTCTGCAACATCCTGAAAACATACTGTGTATTACTCAATCAACTTGTAAGAACGATGGACAAGGGAATGAGAGTAGTACTTTACCGACCTCAGTATTTGGACAACCCTGATTACCAATAACGGACATCAGCCATTTGACATCAACCGGATCTTTAACTCTAGCCAGCGGCTCATGGGAGCCGACTCTTACGAATCAATCGGGACATAAGCGATGGCAACTGATCCTGGTGTGGAATGTGTAACTGCCAGCACAAGGAGTAGCGCCTTAGGACGTGGCACGGAAATGTGACAAGATGGATCCTGTTGGTGAAAGATCGTAGGCCTCCGTTTCGAGCAACGACGTTAGAAGCAACAATCACGACGACAGCAAGATACTCGCAAATCATGACTTTCGGTATGTAAATGATGGTGGCTTCGACAGGGAATGGCCGATGTTAAGGCAAGACGCCAAAAACCAAGGAATAATGACAGTATTGGGAATTATGATTGGTGTGGCATTTATGATTGGTGTAGGCGACGCCAGACATAGTAGCAACATGGTAGCTTGGATGGGTAGCTATTCGCTTCGTCTCTGTTTTGTTTAACTCTGATGCATCTTGAAACCGAACCTGTCGTTGTAATCGGCTGATGGCTAGGCAACTGAAACCTCATATGTTCGTTGGGATGTAAACTCGACCTTGTGGGACAAGTGTTCGACAATCGACCGTCTTTCTGCTACCCTTGATAGTTTTGATACGGTAGTCAGTATGGATTGGTTATCCAGACATCACGCAGATATACCCTGTGAGGGGCAAGTTGTCATCTATCATAGAGTATTCGAGTGATGCAGAGGCTAGCATCAAATCAACAATGAAGGCCAGAAGTGTCCACGGAAGGATTACCCCGCTAGGTTAGCACTTGTTATTGATGTTAAGGCTAAGGAAAAGAGGATCGAGTGTGACACCTGTGTCACTTCAACCATCAAACAAATGCCAAACCAATGAAATATTGTATTTCATACTTGGGATTTGTAAAAATATGTGTATCATTTGCACATATCAACTCTTGTTCGATTTTAAGCTTTAAATCGCTTTCTGGAGGGTTATACGCGCTCTGATGCGTAAATATAACCAGTTTAATCCAAAGAACACTCCGGAAT
Organism: Helianthus tuberosus; assembly: GCA_030545235.1. Lineage (NCBI taxonomy): Eukaryota > Viridiplantae > Streptophyta > Magnoliopsida > Asterales > Asteraceae > Helianthus > Helianthus tuberosus. The sequence continues at coordinate 55,515 of JARYGA010003600.1, read as the reverse complement.
AGTGAAATAGGTTTAACATACCTTAAATAACCTTTACATAACTTATAAATAGGCTTTGATGGGTTCTGTGTGTTAAAATAAACTTTTGGGTCATTCAGGGACTAAAAGTGTCAAAAAGTGCACAAGTTTGCACTTTCGCGCATAACTTACGTTCTGAATACATCAGGACATCCAAAAATTTATGTAAGCACTAAAATATTTTATTTTAGTGTTTGGCATAAGAAAAATCCATTCGTCGCGCCATTTGGATCGTTTTTCGCGCTTGTGCGCATTCCGTCGTAATTAAGCGAACGTCGCGATCATACGGCCAAACGAACCGACATCCGAGATATTTTTGAGCATGTTTTGAGTTCCCTATACTTTAACTTCTTTTTAGAGCCTTGAAATGAGGTTAACGGGGTTCAAACGCATCGAAAATAGCTTAAACGGGCCGCAGGGACCATTTCTGCCATTTTTGAAACATTTCTGAATCAGGTGCATAGTGGCGTAGCGCGAGCCCCTAAGGCTATTACCGTCGCGCTACGCGACTGCCTAATCTGAACAGAAAAACCAGATTAACAACTGTTAAGTACTCACAACTCAATTGCAAATGGTATTCTGAATACTATGGGCTGATTTGGAGGTGCACATGGTATTGTAAAACCATGTGCCCAAGTGTAGGGGTGAGATCGAAGCACGAGAATCAAGAAACGATCTTAACGGTTCGGGAAATACTATAAATACCCACCTCCACCCTTCACTTTTCCTCACAAGAATCTGATCTAATGTGCTCTAAGTTGAAACCTTTGTTTCATACCTGAGCTATTTTGATCTAGATTAGCATTCGGGGACCCTTTGTAAGTGTTCCTTCGTTCTTTTATTGCTTTCCGAGTCCGAAAGTCAAACTTTGTTTGACTTTCTGCATTGACCAGTTTATGGTCAATGCGAAGTTCGTTTGAACTTCGCAACGTGAGCGTAATCACGATGGTTATAGTCCCTTGTGACTATGCCTACTGATTACCACATTGTCTAGGCTCAGTGACGAGCCGTAGTTTCGGTCAAAATGTGCATTCGTGCGTATTTTGTAACCAAACTACTCTTAGGTATCAAAACCGTTTGTTTTGATACCAAACTTGTTTTCAAACTTAGGTAAGCATGTTTTAACATGCTTAGCTCTTCACTTTTAGTTTTGTGCTTGTCTAGGGTCGTAAGGGTAAGCGATCTAATAAACCGCTTATACCTTCGAACCCGACCCATTTGGTCGATCATTAGGACCTGACCAAATACTTTAGGTGACCATAGTATATAGGGAATAACCTTTCGAGGTTATACCTTATGGTAACGACGTTTAAGTAGTTGTATGATAGGTAGTTTATATGCCGTAGGTAAATTACCAAAATACCCCTTTAATGCCAAAATTCATTTTAAACATATGTGACATAACTTTTGACATCTAAACTGATTTGGCGACAATATTAGACATGTTAAGGCATATATTACTTGTCATAGGACTAGGTAAGCGGTCCGAGCGCGTTTCACGCGAACGACGCGTTAAAGTAGCATAAGCTACCTAAACGGGTCGTAATGGGTCGTAAGCACTTAGGTTAAGTTTCATTTTAGTATGTAGACTTTGTTAAACCATATTACATGAGTTCCTACACTCATTTGGTTTACAAACCCTCATGCTACCCGATCCTCCGATTTAGGTCCGGTTTATTAACATAGTTACCTATATTAGGTGCCGTTTGATTCCGTGATCTCTAGCATTGCTTAGTGGTTATCTTAGGACTTCTGAGCAATCGCAGGTGAGTACATAGTTCCCCTCTTTTACTGTTTTCAAACTGTTTTGGGGTGAAGCATGTGTACCTATCTGTTATTTTCGTGTTTTCCAAAAGTGTAATTGATTATACATGTTAGTACTTATCTGTTGACAAACTGAGTGACTATCTATGGTTTAAACACTGATTTTTCAAATACTATAACATTAATTGTTGAATTGTACTTATTTTGTTCACCAGACTGGTTGTTAGTATGATATAGCGCTATAGGATTTGACACCCCATTCCTGTTGTCATGGAATGTCTGAAACCAATTTGTTTCTCCATCCAAATAGGGATTGCCTTTGTGGTATCCCTATAGTCTCAAAGGTGTATTTTGATGCACTAGGTCTGAATGAATTCTTAAATCACACTTTTAAAGTATAGTTTGATATACTCTCATGTGTGGTATTGTACAAAACCAACATATATTTTGTTAATCATCCAAAGCATATTTTGATATGTTATTTACAAAACCAAAACATAGTTTAATATGTTATTTATCACATCCAAAGCATATTTTGATATATTATTTATGAAAACAAAACATAGTTTAATATGTTACTTTCAAATCCAAAGTATACTTTTGATATGCTACTATAAGGTTATTCGTTTAACCTTACATTATTTTACAGAGCATAACTTTTGTTTACACATTACATGGTTTACATTTAGTTTGGGTTATACAATAATATTGGACTATTGGTTTAAACATGAACATTCTATATTGGTGGTTTGGTTTGAGTGAGTGACTTGAGTAACGAGGCGTATGTAATATGATACAAGCATGGTGGATACGCCGCTGGTACTTCCTATATATAAGTGTTTGTATGGTATTACATATCGTAGCGTTATTTGAATCATTCAATTTGGGCTTATACATTTTACACAAGTAACACGATTCTCTTACAAGACTTTGGTTTACAAACAATTTACTTTATACGACTCATTTTACTTGGTTATACATTTAACCATACATTATTCACTTATTTATACGTATCATCTGAACTTATTGTTTTTCAAGCGATTTACAAAACAAATCAATTTACAAGGATCATGACTGACTTTTGTTAAACAACATTTTCTAAACTTATAAGTCATGAATCTTATATTCACAAAACCTATGTATCTCACAGGCATTTTTATGCTGACGTACCTATTTTTACACATGTTTCAGGTACTGCTTTGTGAGGATTGATGATATATGCTACACTTAGGATGGACTCATGCCTTAGCAACATTAAAACTTAGAAGATCATAGTTGTACTTATTTGATTGTATTAAAACAATGAGTTTATTAATTCGAAAAAACAGAATTTATTTATTCCATGGTTATGAAACAATGATTCTGTTACAACACTCCCCGACGTTTCCGCCACGTCTTGTTGCTTTACGTGGTCGGGGAGCTTTTATTCGAAGATTGATTTACAGGCGAACTATCATCAGATGGAAGTCCAAGGGGAGAATGTTCCTGGAACGGCATATCAAACGTAATATGACCAGTGCGACTTTGTACACCATGATCACCGCGATAATCAACACGCCAGCAGCTTATGGACCCCAAGAATCGACCGTGTTTCTTGATGACGTCTCGGGTCATTTCCTGGAGGAAGGGACATCATGGACGATGTCTGTATCTTATCTTAGAACTCCTGAGGGAGGAGTCATTACGGGTGAAGACTTGTTAAATGTAACATCTAGATTCGAGAAATGCATTTGATCATGTAACCAACGAAGTGGGAATACGCGTGGAATGTGCTAGGATCCATTTTGTTAGAAACTGATTGACACCAAAGATTCCTTCAGGGGTACAACAATTTCCTGGTTTCGGTGGATGTTGTTGTAGATTCATCACAGGGTTTTCGAAGATCGCGCAGCTTAACTCCCTTGAGCACAGCAGGGTGCTGTGTTCGTGGGAAACAAAATAGGAATACCATGATGGTTCGGATCGGAGTCCCAGTTACGCGTCGATGCAACACATGAAGGTGATGACCCACGCGGTGGGTTTACAAGAAGAACTATAAGAATCACAACTTACGGCGGAAACCATGGTCTTTGGATTTGAGTTGGAGGCATGACTTGGACGGTACCAAAGGCGCTACTTAGACAGATCACAAGGGCCTCCCGTGTACCTTTGTTTCAGAAGAGCAAAATAGGTAATAGCATCGTTGGATGGAACCCTCAAGAGATTACGACTATGGACCTTAAACACGTATGAGCGTGTAGCTCACCATTGACTCTAACCTACCTAATCAGACTCGCTCAGTTCAAACTGGAGAACTGAAGGAAGAGGAGTTTCAAGTGAACCCATGCGGAGCATGGAGAAGCAACCTTTGGTAGGTCGGACGATAGGCGCTACCTCTTGGAACGAATGTGGATCTTATTATACGACAACTGTAGGGAACTCGTGGTGAACAAAGCACACCGACCTCGATATTCTAGTCGTCTGGATTTTGATAAGAGATATTAGGATCTATAGAATCTTGTACTGATGATCGGGAATGAAGGCCCACCTAGCTACGCATGTGAATGATGTTGACTTGTGGGAAAGTCAAGGTGGAATATCAGCAACCAGAAACACCCATATGGAAATGAGAACAGACTGCCATGGATTCTGTCACTAGTCTACTTACAACTCGAAACGGAAACAATACCACCTTGGTGATCGTTGATTTCCTCATATAACCGGTACACCCTCTTGCAATCAAGGAAACTGGCGAGTCTTCACAGCTTGTGGATATTCCTCTGAGAGAGGTGGCTATTTAGGCACGAGGTGCCAACTCCTGTATTTATGATTTTGATCTACACCTGATTTATGACAAGCATTACACAAGACTCTTGGCACACGTCTAGACATGAGCAATATTTATCACCTTAGAGCAATTGGTCAGAGTAAACTGTGACACCCCAGGAAAATCAGGAAAACAACGCAACTTAACTAGCTTCCTCAGTAACCACGCGCTAAATTTCGGGATGAAATTCTCTTAACAGGGGGAGAATGTGACAACCCTCAAAATCCCATGTATTCCGTACAAATTATTAAATGATAATTAAAGTACTTGATGACTGTGTGGAATTATTTAACTGCTCTCTGATTTCTGTGTTATATTCACATGTGCATGTTAACATACTAGTAGTATGCAGAAAACCTGACTAAATGGTCCTGAATATTTTTCTATATGTTAGGAATTTATTTCGTTACAAAATATATGCATAAGACGCCTTACGGAACAATTTAACAACTTAACGGAACAGTATCCGACCGAACAACCGGACATTACCCGGGACACCAAATATTTGTCAAACACATTGTTTATTTATTTTTGGCTAGTTATGGTCCCCGTTTACCATAACACCCGTTAAATATCAAATAACTAGTATATGTAAGTTATACTTGACAATTAACTAACCTTTGCAAACAAGACCCCCCCCCCCCCCCCATGTGTGAAATCAGTCAAGGGACCCACAAATCACCAACAAATATTCATACCATACTCTCTAGATTCATTCCCTTATTTAATTAGATAGATTGTTTGTGGTGATTTCCAAAATATATGAAGACATGTTATATGTATGGAATTCTAGATTCATCATCATTCCACCAAGATATCTCTCTCTCCTCACTACTCCCTCTCTCTTTCGGTCATTCCCCAAACCGAACCCACTCCCCACCATTTCATCATCTATCTCTTCCATATTCAAGTTCATTCCAAGCTTGAAGGTGAATCTATGGAGGTGGCAACTTGAAGGACTTTCTAAGAAGCTTGTTCTAGTCTTTTTCACCATCATATTCTCAATAGATTCTACCCTAGCTATAAGCTAGTAGTAAGCTCTTGTTTAACCCTTGATCATCTTACTTTTATGGCTAATACTTGTAGAATGATGTTTATTTCACAAGAACACTAAAAAGGGTTTAACCAAGAAGATGAAACATGATGTATTTGTGTTAGTATGAAGTTGTTTTGATATGTACTGAGTATTTGCTGATTTACTTGTTGATATTGATGTGTGATATTGTTACGATCACTAAATATGATTAACGGGATCAACCGAACACAAACTAGTAAGCTAAAGACTAAAAACAGAAAACTGTCCAAGCTTTACAGCCAACTTCAGTTGGCTGTAACAGGACCATAACTTAACGAAAAATGTATTTTCTGAAGCCTAGATTTATGTGTTATAAAATACGATTCTAATGGCACCGGAATCGTAATTTTTGGACTTCGTTTACTATTTTTAAAGAACCGATTCGTAACAGCAGCTTAGGCTGAGTTTTTACAGCAATAAATGAGTGTTGAATTTTCTGTTGTAACTTGTATTCTGTGTAGAATCGGACCATGAGATTTGTACAGTAGATGACAACCGATGCAATTGTAATTACCCCACTGGAATTTCGTAAATCGGACACTCGATGAATTTTTAATAAATTGTTCCGTGGACTGTGGTCAGAAATACATAAATCTGAGTTCAGTCCGGAATATGAATTTTTATAAAATATTGGTAATGAACCGGACCCCGATATTTTTACACAATAAAATATGGACCGTTTAAGACATCCTGTAAAAATTTGGGAATTTTTGGAATAATTTAACTATTTTATTAAAATGTCCGAAAACAGCCGGTTTTGAATATAAATGCTGAAAAGACATAAGTTGTGACTCGCGTGTCTAAATGTCGAGTATGCTATCTGTGAATGATCTAACATGTTATATATGTTATGTGCATTATCGTATGTTTGATTTTGAGTGGGGAATGGATGGGAAGTATATATGGGCATAAACTGTTAAAGTGATGCATGTTATGTGATAGATACGTGTAGGAACTTTTGTGTTCTATTTGAAGTCACTAATGAACTAAGTGGTAATCATACTAGGACGAGATTGACCGACCTTGACTGTTAGCTATATTTGAGAGTCAAACCGAGCAACCGAGGTGAGTTCACACTCCTAAGGCATGGGATTCCCGGTGGGTTGGGAATGGGATTGAATAACTACTCGTACTATCATTACTATTAAAATACTTTTCACCGTCCTCGGATTGAAGGGCACGTACGTAAAACCTACGTACACTCACACTCGCTACGGTCCTTGGATCAAGAAGGGCACGTACAAACACGACTAGTCGACACATGGGAAGCCCCCACCAATCTTTGCACACATGTTTGGGAAACCGCGATACGGCCAGTAATCATCGCACACATGTTTTGGAAACCGCGATCCGGCCACTAATCATCACACACATGTTTGGGAAACCGCGATACAGATAACTAAGATACTTGGTTTACGAAATAAACAAATGATTCATGAACACTATAACTAAACAACCAACTGTGAATTCACTCAACTTTGTTGTTGACTCGCTGTTACATGCCTTGCAGGTCGTTAGGTATCTACGGAGCTTGCATCGGAGTGGGAAGAGTCGTTGTGGGACATGGACAACTGTGTACCATGCTAAACATTTGAAACGTTTAAACTTATGATTTGGTTCTAAACTTTATGCTTCCGCTTGTAACTTAAACTATGTTTTGTTTAGACACCAATTGTATTGTGTTGGATTTTACAAACTACTTACATGCTTGTTCAATATGATTGGTGGCTCGATCCTGGTCACGTCACGCCTCCAAGCGGTGGAACTCCGCATGGTGGATTTTGGGGGTGTGACATAAACGAACCCCCCCCCCCCCCCCGACACTCGAAGACATGCTGCAAGCATGTGTGGGATAGACTTAGTGTAAGTTGGAAGGACGCATACTTATGGCTGAGTTCTACCATAACTGTTACCATTCTGGTATTCAGACAGCTTGTTTCAGGCATTACATGGATCCTAATGCCAATCTCCTCGTGGACTGCGGTGGATGACAACCTAATCACGGGTCCAGGTCTTGCACTCGAAAGTCTTGGAAGGACTATTTAAATTGGAAATCGTGTGGCAACAACGCATGATCGCCAGGAAACCTGATAATTTAGAAAACACTGGGAGTTCGCTGTAGGCGAACGTGTCATATTGGAAGTCTCACCCTGGGAGGGTGCGGTACGCCTTGGGAAGCGTGGTAAGCTTAACTTACGTTATGTTGGGCCATTCAGAATTCTGGAAACATGTTGGCAAGTGGCGTACAAGCTTGAATTACCTGTCGGGTTGAGTAACATGCATGATATCATTTATGTCTCGAATCTAAGCCAGTGTTCGTCCGATGAAATGCTTGTGATACCCTTGTTAGGGTCGAAGGTTAATAACAGGTTACAGTTGTTGAGGAATCTACTGAAATCATGGACCAAGGACGTCAAGATTCGTTAACATCACCGAACTTCAATCGTGAGAGGTCGTTGGAACTCAAGATGTGGACCGGAGTTCACGTGGGAACGCGATGAGCGGAGTAAGCTCTAGTATCCTCAGTTGTACAGACGGTTGTATCAACTACTGATATCATTGACAAATTTCAGGACGAAATTTCCTTTCAAGTTGGGGATGATGTGGTACCCGAGGAAAAATCCACGGTCATCCTGATCTGACACTTCGCCGCTCGTGGATTACTTATCAAATTTCGGGACGAAATTTCTTTGAAGTTGGGGATGATGTGACAACCCAAAATTTCAATCCATTAACATAAAATCCGACAACTTTAATTGTTTCATGCAAGTTCATATAATGTTTGTTGAATGTAATGAATATCTTGGCTGACAACATCATTGAAATCGCATGCAATTCTTGGGCCGATCAATTTGAATTGATACATGAACTGTAATACGACAACAATTCTCACATGTGGTGATTTTAATTGGACCTCATATTGTTAGTGGTGATTTTATTGTGTGCATGAGTTTGATTAAGGGGGTAAAACATGAATGTCTATACTTAACTGTTGACATGAACAATTAATGGGGAATGGGTGATTGCTTGCTATGGTCTCATGCAATAAATAAACCTAGATAGGGCTCGGTCATATGGTATTAGGTTCATAACAGTTAGCGATACTTGATGTTAAGAAGGATTGATAAATTGATAATATTAGATGTCACAACTATTATTCGTCATGTAACCTAAATGATTGAGTTATGTCAAATTAGTTGTGAAGTATGTTGCAAATCTTGATTTCTGTTTCTAAAAACTCAAGGGCTAATTGAACAAGCAATCAGGTCACAGTATTCAATATACATTTATTGGGCCGAGTAGCATGATGGGTCACACAAACAAAAAGGTTACAATTTTTGTACCAAAATCAATTCACAGAAAGTAATGTTTTATACATGATTGGGCCTTCATGTGTACTGGGCTACAATTTTAAGGCAGGCCGCACACCCGGATGAGCCTGGGGTGCTCTTGGGCCGGGTATTGGGCCGGGTGTTAGGCTAGGTTGGATAAGGGTCCCGAAATACAAAAATTCCGATCAGCCACATGATGTGTTGGGCCGGGTAGGGTATTTGGCTAAACATGACTTGTGGGTTGGGTGTTAGCTGTTGGGTTAAGCGTGACGGATTGGGCCAGCAATGCTTGGGCCGAATGGTTATATAAGCTCACATTAACAAATGGTTATAATATGTATGGTGAACTAGGTCTTGTATGATATAATTTCCATGTGATCCAAGTGTCTAGTGCATATAATGGTTACTATGTATGATATGGTTAAGTGTGTTACATGATCAACTATTACTTGTTACGTGATATTATGTGTATATATATATTTTATGTGGGTAACTTGTGATGAGATACGAGGCTAGATGTGAATACGAAACTGATTAGATTGATAACCATGATTAGGGCGTGGTTGGTAGATCAACTGGGATTAAGTAAATTTCATTACCGAGCAATCCAAGGTGAGTTCACTGCTCTTTTCCAAGCATGCATCCCGGGGAGGGATATCGGGTAACGTTCCGGGGAGGAACGTCAGGTTAATGGGATGTTTGTTATTACACTCATTGTCTATCACATAAGACCCCTTACATCTACCGATAGTTGCCGGGGAGGCAACGAGGTTATTAGTTGATAGCGCTATTAGGTTTGGCACCCTCACACCGTACCGGGGAGGACGGGCGTGAACTAATTTCCTTAAAGCATGACCAATGTTTTGATAGAGACATTGGGGTTGGGCAAACACATCTTGTAGCCATTACGGTAATCGAGTTAATAACAACATCAAATCAAATTGTTAAACTGTTTCATACATATATCTGGTAACTAAACTCGTTAACAAAACTTTGAACTCACCAGCGTCGTCTGACACACTTGTTTGCATGCTTGTAGGTCGTTAGATGTCTTGCATTGGAACTTGCTGTCTGGAGTAGCAGGAGTGGTCATGGGTCGACTGGAAGGATTCATGTGATTGATTATTGATAGCATACATTAGTTTTGAACAATTTAACTTTGGTTTACTATTTGCTTCCGCTGAACATGTTGGTTTTCATTTAAACTTGTGATGGTATTTTTATTAATACTTGAGAACTTTATTTTGAAACTTGTATGGGTTCAATGTAATTAGTGGCTCGTTGTTGGTACATCACACGCCTAACAGGGACATTCCCTAGGTGGTATTTTGGGGGTGTGACAAAAATGATCGTATCACTAACAACATTAATTGAAAATCCTAAAAGTTATAGTGATTTCATATTCAATTTTAAAATAACCAAAAGTTTTTTAAGTTCAAATTAGAAACATAAACTCAAAGTTATGATTAATTATCCAATTGTAACCCAAGCTTAAAGTTTATCATATTTTATTATAAGTTCAAATTAGAAACATAAACTCAAAGTTATGATTAATTATACAATTGTAACCCAAGCTTAAAATTTATCATATTTTATTAAATTCATTGAAACATTTCAAACAGCATGGGTCCATTTTTGTGTTTGTCACCGGAAGTCTTGCAATGTTTTTTTATTTTGGTTCCATGTTATTGAAAAAAGTCAATCTGAATTTAGAATTCATGTCATTGTTTTTGAAAACACATATAATACATAAAAAAGATACTACATTTAAAATATTCTAAAAATAATATTTCAGTTATTTAGTTGATTAATAAAAGACAAAACAACATCTTGAATTGTCTTATGGATAATGTTAATTGTGTTTTTTGCAACAGTTGTATGACAGGCATCCAGTGACTTGAGTCAAGATGAGATTAACTTAACTATTACATTAAATTGTATGCAGATATAAATATTTTTATCACTATACGTCGTTTGAACATAGCTTAAAATTTTGATGTGTTATTTTAAACTATTGATTATAGCTCATGTAGTGTCTCATTTATTCAATTTGTTAAAAAAAAAAAAAAAAGAAAAACAAAACGTGGTTGGTTAGTTGTCATCTTTTTTGACGAAATAAATGGTGTGGTGACATAATTTATGAATCTTCCACGTATTTTCAGTTAGCAGGGTATCCATGTTTTATGCTCAAGTTTGTTAGCAGTGCATATATATATATATATATGATTATATGTATGTATGTATGTATAAATATAATCGTAAAGGAATATTTGAATTCTTTAACCTCTGATTATATCATTCGTTTGTATAATTATATCTGGTTTCCGTCGTTTTAACTTTTAAATAAAAGATGGTCGATGAGGTAGTTTGGCAGTTACAGAGGGATGTCTTGTATATGACTGTTTTGAAGTTCGGTTTCAAACGTGTGGCTAACTTTATAGAAGATATGCGTAAAATAGTAGGTGATTTGTTGGAATTACCTGCTTGCGATGTTCGTGACATTGGTGTTCGTGCTTCTATCGATGTGATCAGGAAGGCAATTAATCATTTGGATCGTATTGTGTCCACTCTTGAAAGTGTGAAGTGTTGCATGGAAGTTAAGATTAATTATCTAGGGCGATTTTAGTACTCATGTTTGTTTTTTATTTTTCTATTTTTCTTATTTCTGTTTTTTTTTTCTTTTTTTTTGTAGGATAGTAATTTAGTTTGTATAAAAGCGGCTTTTGTTTCAGTTATTGTATTTCTTACAATTAAAGTTAGGCCATCTTTACAGAAAAGAGTGTTTGATTTATATAGTTTGGGTTGTGTTTGTGCTTTTTTTCCACTTAAACAAGTTTACATTGATAATCAGAATTCAGTAAAAAAAAGTAAGGTTTAATAAAAAACACAATGCCTTTATTAGAGCTTAATATTGTATAAAATATACATACAACTACAAATAGTATATAAGGACTATTGCAATAGGGTAACGTACTATTCCTAAGCATAGTGATTTCGTATAAGCACAATCTTTTCCATAATAAAACACAATGTAATCAACAACATAAATGGTATAGGAAAATGTTAGTATATATTATTACATTTCTATAAAAACACGTTTTGTTTAAAAAAACTTAAATTAGGTTAACACATCTAATGTTTGTAATTATAATTAGCATTTTAAGTTATCATTCCTTTGTGGTAGTTTCGTATTTACTTTGTTTTTGTATAAAATATATAATATTATCTAATTAAAGACAATTATAATTCCTACAATTATGGTGCATGTTCAAAAACTACCCACTATGTTGCCCCATTATTATTTGAACTTTGATAACTGTATTTAATAACCCAACTGTTGTCTTAATATTTTTTACTACAGTTCTTTAGTTTCACTTATCAATATGTTTTGAAAAGTTGTAGCTAGAAACGAAGTATCAAAGGAGCTACTATCTATTTAGCAATGTATGTGTGATTTTGTTTTTCATAGTGTGTATAGGTGTTTCATATTCATATTTAATTTCATTGCTTTCTTTTGTTGTTACTTGTATTTAATAGTTGGTTGCATGTCTTCTTATAGCTATGTTTGTTGCTATTGTGTTTTGTTAATTTAAATTATGTAGTATAAATAATAGATTAGGGTATAGCTTGACAATGGTGTATTTGTGATCGAGATGTTTGTTTTACCTGCATGAAACAGTGTTATGTTCTAAGTATGTATATAGATCCGATGGTATTTCTATATAATAGTCGTCTATTTTCTTGGAGTGATATCAAGTATGGATACGGTGTTTTGTGCTTATGTAATGATGGGTTGTGAGATGGTATTTTGGAGTGCATTATACGCAAAAGAAGTTTATAAAGTGATAACAGGAAGTTTACTACAAAATATTTTCAGATGTTGTTGGTTTATCTGCTGATTCTTCTAATAAATGTCAGAGCTTGCATATAGTGTCTAAGGCTGGTGCGCATTGGTTGTTTGGTATATTCCATCATATTATGTACGTATGGATTGGTAAGTATTGTGTAGAGCTTCCAGTATGTAATAGCTATCACTATGAGTAGTTGAGGTATTTAAGGACTAGATATGAAGAGGAAGAAGATGGAGAATAAAACATTGACATTATTCATCAAGCGGTATCAAATGAATGTTGTTTGTATACAGATCTTGGTGGTATGGATAGTGTTAATATTAACCATGGTATTGCAAGTGATTCTGAAATATTATTAACACTGTCTTCTTCATCTATGTCGACATTTCGATCTGATGAAACATCCCGTAATATTAGACGTCGTGGTCGTCCTCGATTACGAGATCGCCCTGCTGGTTCAAACATTGAAAATATGCCAGTTCAACGACGTTGTTATGGTACGTATTGTTATTTTTTTATGCCAAGTAATGTAAATGTGTTCATGTTTTTAGGACACATCTGATTGTATCTACGTGTATTGCAATTGGCCCAAATTCAAATCAATTCAATGGAACTAATTCAATGAATAGTGATGCACCTTTTGTATCACATTCTTTAACTTCGGAGTTTGTTTCAGCATCATCGCCTTCTATGCACAACCGGAGGTCATCTTGTGCTGGTGTTTACCAAGATGAAAACTCATCAAGTATGGATTGTTCATTGATGACTGTTAGTTGTTTGAATGCCTCATTAAAATGATTAATATAACTTTCTCTTATATGATTGTTTTATTTTGTATAGGAGATGTATCATATTGGGATTGTGGAATTACAGAATATGTATGTCCTTATTGCAAAGCGATCTTGTGGTATGGTGAGAGAAGTACTAAATATCTTGCCCCGTCTAATCCAACTTTCTCTATTTGTTGTGGTAAAGGCAAGGTTGTTTTACCTTTACTTCGGCATGCTCCACAACCATTGCGACGGCTTTTACAGCCGAATGGTGAACCGCGATCTAAGGTGTTTAAAGAGAATATCAAGCTTCTAAATTCAATGTTTTCGTTTACTTCTACTGGCGGTAAAGTCTGTTCGGATGTTAATGATGGAGGTGGTCCCTATACATATGTGTTGAATGGACATAATCATCATAGGATTGGTACTTTGTTACCTCAGCATATTGATGGACGGCCAAGATTTGCACAACTATATATTTATGACACAGAAAATGAGGTTGACAATCGATTAAAAGCAGTGGAGAAGTGTATTCAGTCTGGGAATGATGATGCATGTATTCGAAGTTTAGTTAATGATTTAATTAAAATGCTTAATCGGCACAATCCATTAGTTCAGAGCTTTAGGATGGCCAAAGAAAGATTTACTCACTTTTCGCAGCAACCTGTTAGACTTAGACTGCTTGGTACACGAAGAAGGGATGCGAGACAGTTTAATTTGCCTACGGTCAATGAAGTTGCTGCATTGATTCCAGGTGATGGTAATCCTACAGATTGCCGTGATATTATTGTTGAAGACTGTGGTAGTACAAATGCGAAACGTATTTCTGAACTTCATCCCAGTTACATGTCGTTGCAATATCCATTACTTTTCCCGTATGGAGAAGATGGTTTTAATGTGGGCATTCCTCTAAGTAATATTAGTGCTGAAAGTAAAAGAAAAAATGTTTCATTGAGAGAATACTATTGTTTTCGGTTGATGGTTAGAATGGAAGAAGGTAGAACATTGCATAGTTCTGGCCTGTTATTTCTTACATTTGTTGTTGATGCATATACGCAAGTTCTTGAACATGACTTACAATGGTACAAGACTCATCAGACAACAATTCGTTCGGAGTTGTATAATGGGTTGCATGATCGTATATTAGAAGGTGAGACAAACTGTGATTCTGTAGGTCGATGTGTTGTGTTGCCAGCGTCCTTCACCGGGGGGCCTAGGCATATGATACAACAATATCAAGATGCGATGGCAATTTGTCGTTTAGCTGGTATTCCGGATCTTCTTATTACCATGACATGTAACCCAAAATGGCATGAAATTCAACGGCATTTGCAGGAAAACACAGTGGGTCACTTAGTATCTGAAAGGCCTGATATTGTTGCACGGGTATTTAAGATCAAACTTGATGAGCTCATGAAAGACATAAGGAAAAAGCATCATTTTGGTGTTCCTAAAGCGGGTAAGTTAAGTTAATTTTATTCTCAATGGTTGTATGTTAACATGTGATTAATGTGTTATTATGATATGTGTTAAAACATTGTGTTTTTTTTTTGTCTTTGCAGTTCTTTACACAATAGAATTTCAAAAACGTGGTCTGCCACATTCTTGTGTTTCTTCACCGGATGAAACTGATAGATTTATATCTGCTGAGCTGCCTTCTGAATCGGGTGACCCAATCGGTTATTTAAATGTTGGTACTCATATGATGCATGGTCCATGTGGTAACCTTAGACCTTCGAGTCCTTGTATGAATGATGGCAAATGTACTAAAGGATTTCCGAAGAGTTATTATGACGAAACTTTTATTAGAAATGATGGGTGGTCGTCGTATCGACGACGTAATAACTCACGTAAAGTTCGTGTTGGTCGGCAAGATATTATGCTAGATAATGGATATGTTGTTCCTTATAATCGTGCGTTGCTTATAAAGTATGGTTGCCATATCAATGTTTAATGGTGTAACCAAGGAATGTTGGTTAAATATCTTTTCAGCTATATTAACAAAGGTCAAGATCGTGCTACCGCAGTATTGGAAGGTCAAGGTGGGAGAACAACATTTACATCACTTTTAAATCATGAAAATGAAATTGAGCAGTACATGAACTGTAGGTATATTTCAGCATCAGAGGCGTGTTGGAAGATATTTGAGTTTGACATGCATTATCGTTCAGTGGCTGTTGAAAGACTCCCATTTCATGAAGAAGGGTGTAATAGAGTATATTTTAAGGATCATGAACAAATTTATGATGTTTTACAACGAACAACAGCTGCAATGTCAAAGTTTACTGAATAGATGGCTGCAAATGAAAGGTATGAGTTTGGCCAGAAATTGACGTATGCCGAATACCCAACTTTGTTTACATGGCATGAGAAGGAAAGAGTGTGGGAGCCCCGTAAAGGTTCATTTCAAACTATTGGACGTATATATTATGTAAGTCCTACGATGGGTGAAAAGTATTATCTTAGAATGCTATTAAATGTTGTGCGTGGTCTGAGAAGTTTTAAAGAGATTCGAACTGTTGACGGGGTGGAACATCCAACGTATATGTCCGCTTGTAAAGCATTAAGTCTTTTGGGTGATGATGTTGAATGGGTTGATGTTTTACGCCAGGCTTATCATTGGCAATTTGGGGATCGCCTTCATGAATTGTTTGTACAATTTTGTTATTTTGTACTGTTAGTTATCCTCGACAATTATTTTTTGATTGTTATAAATACCTATCAGAGGACATTCCTCATAAATATCGAACAATTTTGAAAAAAAAATCATTGAATTTCTCAGATGCTGAAATATTGAATTATACTATGAAAGGGATTGAACAAGTGTTGATTCAGAGTGGCCGGTCGTTGACTTCCTTTCCAACCTTACAGCAGATTGACCATACTTCGGAAGATAGATTTATCAACAGGTTGGTTCAATTTGAGAGAATGTATGATGCTAATGAGGAAAGGACACGTTTTATTAAGCAATACGCTGGGTTGAATAGTCAACAAAAGGAAGTGTTTGATAGTATATATTCTGTTGTTCAGGCTAGAAAAAGGAGGCGTATTTTTTGTGTTAGGTAGTGGAGGAACTGGGAAAACGTTCTTATGGACGACCCTTATAGCTCGTATTCGATCAAATAATGAGATAGTTTTGACTGTTGCGTCATCTGGTATTGCTTCCTTATTACTACCTGGTGGGCGTACAGCACATTCTCGGTTTCGCATCCTTATTGAAGTTGATAAGGACTCTTGTTGTGCCATCGATGTTGGTTCAGATTTGGCAAAGTTAATCAATTATGATTCACTTATTATTTGGAATGAAGCACCTCTACAACATCGCCATGTATTTGAAGCTGTTGATCGAACATTGAGGGATGTGTGTCGAGACAGCATGGCTGGTGCTGAGCATAAAGTATTTGGTGGAAAGGTTATCGCATTTGGTAGTGACTTTCGGCAGATACTTCCTGTTGTTCAGTTTGGTTCACGAAGTGAAATTGTTGCTTCAGCGATTAACAAGTCGCCGAATATATGGAGGTCATGTAAAGTGTTTTCTTTGACAACTAATATGCGTTTACGTGATCCAAGTATTTTTCATAGGGATCTTATTCAAATGCAGGAATTTAGTAAATGGCTTTTAGACATGGGAAGTGGTTGTCTTCCTTCAGTTTCTGTGGATGGATCAGATGATGCTTGATGTGTGTAAAATGCAACATATAAATTACATCAAATGAGGCATAAAACTAACCCTTTTTAAGTACTAATATTGGAAAAAGAGTGTTTTTGTCTTCCTTTTGTATTTTCAGGATTAAATGAGCTCAAAAACACAAAAGAAGCAAAAAGACAGCTAATTCCAACATAAATACAAGGAAAGGAACATTAGTGGACTGCCCGACCCCTCAACGGCACCTTCCAAAGCAAAATAGAGAAGTCAGAAGACTGAACACGCCCCGTGCTCAGCCAGCACGGGGCCGTGCCCAAGAAGCAGCAGAAAAGACAAACCTATAGAAGCTTCTATTGCCCACCACGGGCCGTGCCCAGCGGACACGGGGGCGTGTCGAAAGTACAGCAGGCGCATTTATTGTAATTGCGAATTACAATTAATGAGGAGAGAGAGTGTCAGACAGGCACGGGGTCGTGCCCAGTGGACACGGGGCCGTGCCCAGCTCTCTGTCCAGCCTATAAATAGGAGTGCTTGGATTCATTTCATCTCATCCCTTGGCACACCACCTCTCTCACACTTCATCCACCACCCACCACCATCACAACACCATCATCCACCACCATCATCCATTGTCCATCGTAGAGTGTGTGAGTCGTCTCGGGATCCAAGATTGATCGTAAGAGTTCTTGACAATCAAGGCCATGTTTGCCTAAGTCTCTTACATCACTTGGTGATGACAAAGTGTCAAATATAATACTTTTTATTTCTAATCTTTTGCACTTTTTATTTGGTTTTGTATTAATGACTTTAATAACTAGTTACTTATGTTGAAGGTGATCTTTCCTTATCGTTTGTCCGTGGTGTCTTGGCATTATTTTACTGTCTATATAAAATAAAGGATTTTCACCATTCATATCTCCACGGTCTATATGGAGGTATGTTGGCTACCTGGTCGGGGGTTAAGGGAACGGTTTGGTAAAGGTCTTGCCATTGTTCAGCGTTTAGAGGTCCTGCAATGGACCTGGGTCAAATTTAGTAGGACCTCCTTCAATACTTCACGGTATTGGATGGCGGGGGTCCAAACTCTTTGATCCCCTCATAAGTTAACTACTATTAATACTATAACCCGGCTATTTAGGACTGTATCCCTGCTGACTCAGACTACTTAGCCGAGGGTAACGTCACCGCCAAAAGCGGGGCCTACCATAATACTGCATTAATAACTTAATTTATTATCTTCCAATAATCCACCCTTTTAGGATTGTATCCTTGCTGACTCAAACTACTGGGGTGAGGGTAACGTCACCTTCAAAAGAGGGGCCTACTACAATAACTAAGATAATCTCTTAATTATGTGCAAAAGTGCGGAAATAATCAAAGGTTATACTAGATACAAGTCGGAACCAAGTGATTCATCTTGTCTATCTGTTTTTATTTTATTTTTATTTTCAGCATTTTAGTTAGTTTTTATTTTTCTTAGCTTAAAACATTTTTCTAAACTTTTTATTTTGATTAGACGTTGAGGATAAACCGGTACTAAAAGCTCTTGTGTCCTTGGACGACCTCGGTATCTTACCAACGCTATACTACACTCAACGATGGGTGCACTTGCCCATATGTGTGTTTAGTGTTAGTGAAATATCGTGTTTTATAAATTTAAAACTTGGCTAAAATAAGTGTTAAAAAGGGCTTAAAATATACACCTAATATATACGACACTTCGCACGCATCAAGTTTTTGGCGCCGCTGCCGGGGACACAAGGATTTTAAGAAAGCTTAAAATCGACGGCCTAATCAGTTTTTCAAAACCTTTTTAAAACGCGCGCACTTTTTTCTGCATTTTAGTTTAGATTTGCATTTACAATAACCTGTACACGGGGTCGTGTTCACTGAACACGGGGCCGTGTCCAACATTTTCATAAAAACACCCAGTAACAGAAACTTGAACATGGGCCGTGCTCACTGAACACGCCCCGTGCTCAACGAAATCAGTAAATTTAATTAAAACGCCTAGATACAGATTCTGAACACGGGGCCGTGCTCACTGAACACGGGGCCGTGTCCAGCTTCTGTTTCCGTTTTTGTTTTTGTTTTCTGATCTCGAGACTCGGTTGTGGTCTGCTGAGTGATTCTTATGGATCAATACTCAGGAGGTTACAACTACACCTATGATGAGGATGATTATAGGGGTAATTATTGCACTAATTGTCGTAATGCACGCTCGATTCAAAATAATCACTCATATCAACCATCCAATTCATACACCTACTATGAGGAGCCCAGGTACGAGCCGTCAACTTCATATACATCCTATGAAGACCAAAGGTATGAACCTCCTCCCTCATACTCATATTTTGATGAACTAATGTATGAGCCTTCTTACTCATACTTTGAGGAACCAAGATATGAGCAACCACCTTCATATGCTTATTATGAGGAACCATGGCGTGAACAACCCACCTCATATGAGTATTATGAAGAACAAAATTATGAACCTTATCCATCATATGCTTACAATGAAGAACAATGGTGCGAACCATCGACTTCATATGAGTATTATGAGGAACAAAGGGTCGAACAACCGGATTCAAGCTTAGAAAATAATGATTCCTTTTCTATAACCGAAGTGACCGATAGGATTTTAGAACACATTAGAGTTATCGGTCGATGTATAAAAGAAGCTCGCGCAAGGGAAGAGGAGTCCCGCGCAAGAGAAGAATTAAAAAAAAAAAGAGATAACTGAAAATGTAAAAATGGAAGAACAAATAAGTGAAAAACCGACACATGAGTTAAACAACGAAAAAGGTGAGTCCGACAACGTTAAAATCCAAGAAGAGTCTAATTTTGAAGAAATTAATCTCTTGACACCTTCTTTCGAAAATCATTGTTTAGTACCCACTCATGCTAAGTTTTTAAAAGAGTTAAACACTAACACTAAAATTGACGAAACGGTAAGTGTTAAGTTAACTAATGATCAAACTTTACTAATAAAAGAAGACCCATTTGAAATGAACATTACACCGGTTCCATGTTTCTTTCAAAATTCGTTTATTAGTAATGTCACAATCGATAAAGATCTTTGTGTTAACATAATGCCTAACTACATTTTCGAAAAATTAAGTATTAGTGATTTTTCTCCACTTCAAATACCCATTTTTCTATCCAATCGGAAAGTAATAAAATCAATCGGTATAGTTGAAGATGTCTTGGTTCAAACAAATCAAATGGTAATCCCAACCGACTTCGTCATCCTCGATGACGCTCCTCTAGTGTTGGGACGACCATTTGTAAAAACTCACGAAGCTTTGAAAAACCGGAAGTTCAATAATCTACCTCTTCAATTAGGGGCATTTAAAAGAAGTGTCGATCTCGAACGATCAATGAAATATCCATTCGGCAATAATGACCCCCTAATTGAAGATGAAGATGAACCACCCGATACAAGTGAAGAGATTGACCACTTTGTTGAAGAAGAGGTCGCCATAGAACAAACTTTTAAAGTTCTTGATCGAAACGAGCAACCAAATAAGGAGTCTCCTAAAGACCCACCACTTGAGCTCAAAGAACTTCCAAAAGGTTTGGAATATGCTTTTCTAGATAAAGATGGTAAGTTACCTGTAATTATTTCGTCCAAATTAGATAACTTAGAAAAAGAAAAATTAATTAATCTTTTGAAAAAACACAAAAATGCAATAGCTTGGAAACTTGTTGACATAAAAGGAATTAGTCCTTCTATGTGCACACACAAAATTTTGATGAATGATGACTACAAATCGGTCATACAACCACAACGTCGAGTAAATCCAAATGTTCAAGAAGTGGTTAAAAACGAAGTCATCAAACTACTTGACGCCGGACTTATCTATCCTATCTCCGATAGTCCTTGGGTGAGTCCCGTCCAAGTAGTTCCAAAGAAAGGAGGTATGACGGTAATAACTAACGAAAAGAATGAACTAATACCAACGAGAACCGTCATAGGATGGAGAGTATGTATAGATTATAGACGATTAAATGAAGCAACAAGAAAGGATCATTTTCCTTTACCCTTCATTGATCAAATGTTAGAAAGATTATCCGGTCATAAATTTTACTGTTTCTTGGATGTTTTTTCAGGTTACTTTCAAATCCCGATAGCACCCGAAGACCAAGAAAAGACAACTTTCACATGTCCCTATGGAACTTTTGCTTATCGACGCATGCAGTTTGGTCTATGTAATGCCCCAGCAACATTCCAACGTTGCATGGTAGCCATTTTCCATGACATGATAGAAAAGACAATGGAAGTCTTCATGGACGACTTTTCTATCTTTGGGGATTCATATGACCAATGCCTCGATAACCTTGAACGAATGCTATCCCGATGTGAGGAAACTAACCTCGCCCTTAATTGGGAAAAATGTCATTTCATGGTAACGGAGGGAATAGTACTCGGTCACAAGATCTCAAGCGAAGGAATGGAGGTGGATCGAGCCAAAATAGATACCATTTCTAGATTACCACCTCCATCCTCCGTACGAGCTATCAGAAGTTTCCTAGGGCATGCCGGATTTTATAGGCGATTTATCAAAGACTTTTCCAAAATCTCAAGGCCTCTAACGAAGTTACTTGAAAAAGATGCTCCTTTCATCTTTGACAAGGATTGCAATCAAGCATTTCTAACCCTAAAGGAAATGCTAGTCAATGCACCTATCATGATAGCGCCTGATTGGAAATTTCCTTTCGAAATCATGTGTGATGCCAGTGACTTTGCAGTTGGAGCTGTCTTGGGACAGAGAAAAGAAAAGCATTTCCACCCAATCTATTATGCTAGTAAAACACTCAATGATGCACAAGAAAATTACACAACAACTGAAAAAGAGTTACTAGCTGTGGTATTTGCTTTTGATAAATTTCGTTCTTATCTTGTTCTTTCTAAAACTATAGTCTATACAGACCATGCAGCCATTCGATATCTCTTCAAGAAGCAAGACGCAAAACCACGTTTGATTAGGTGGATTCTACTCCTCCAAGAATTTGACATTGAAATCAAGGACAAAAGAGGAGCAGAAAATACCGCAGCAGATCATCTTTCACGCCTAGAAGACCCAGCTTTAGAGGCAACCAGGGATGAGCAAATCAACGAAAAATTTCCAACTGAGTCCCTGGAAATGGTGGAATACAAGGAAGAACCATGGTACGCCGACTATGCTAACTACCTAGCTAGCGGTATAGTCGCTAAAGGATGGCCACATCATCAAAGAAAAAAATTCTTTGCTAATGTGAAACACTACTTTTGGGAAGATCCATATCTTTTCAAAATGTGTGCTGACCAACTCGTCCGACGATGCGTACATGGTGGTGAAGCACGAAGAATTCTCCGCCATTGTCATGAAGGTCCATACGGAGGACATCATGGTGCTGCCAGTACCGCACGAAAGGTATTCGATTCAGGATTTTATTGGCCCACCATTTACAAAGACGCCCAAAGTCTTGTCAAGACATGTGATGCTTGCCAAAGAACAGGTAATATTTCTTCCAAAAACGAAATGCCACAAAATGGCATTCTTGTTTGTGAAATATTTGATGTGTGGGGACTCGACTTTATGGGACCTTTCCCACCATCGAAAGGAAACAAATATATACTTGTGGCAGTAGATTACTTGTCTAAATGGGCCGAGGCCGAGGCACTTCTAACAAATGATGGAAGAGTCGTGGTAAGATTTCTGAAAAAATTATTCTCTCGGTTTGGCACACCTAAAGCTTTAATAAGTGATAGAGGCACCCATTTTTGCAACCATCAACTTGAAAAATTTTTAACAAGATATGGGGTCTATCACCGGGTTTCGACAGCATATCACCCTCAAACAAACGGACAAGCCGAAGTGACTAATAGAGGTTTAAAACGAATACTCGAAAAAACCGTAGGGTTAAATAAAAAGGAATGGGCTGATAAATTAGACGATGCTTTATGGGCTTTTCGAACTGCTTATAAAACAACAATAGGTACAACCCCATATAAGCTAGTTTATGGAAAAAGTTGTCATTTGCCAGTAGAAATTGCACACAAAGCCTACTGGGCAATCAAAAATGTAAACTTAGATCTAGAATTTGCTGGTAAAAATCGATTTTGTCAAATAAATGAATTAGACGAGCTTAGGAATTATGCATACTCAAACTCTGAAATTTATAAGGAAAGAATGAAAAATTTGCATGACAAACATATTAAACCTAATGAATTTCGGGTAGGAGATTTAGTTCTTTTGTTTAATTCACAACTTCGATTGTTTCCTGGTAAATTAAAGTCTAGGTGGTCAGGACCTTTTTCCGTCACCCACATTTTTCCACACGGTGCAGTGGAAATTAAATCTCGAAATGGGCCACCATTTAAAGTCAATGGTCAACGGCTGAAACTCTATCAAGGATTCATTGAGGATGAGGAAGAAGAAATCTCGCTTCAAACCGTGGAAGAATAAAAACATCATGCCTGGTAAGTTACGAACGATTGAGACGACAAAATAAAGCGGTAAGTTTTCTAACCATAGCTTATGGGAAAAAGGGGCACTCACACGCGCACTAAAAAAAAAAAACCTCGGCACGAGGCCGTGTTCGCGCTGCAGACGGGATAAAACCCCTTTTTCAAAACAGTTTCTTCATTCCACACGCCCTGTTTCCCATAAAAGCTCTGGTTCCAGGCGATTTTTCGCGAAATTTAGATGTCTCCTATCGATCTAACAACGTCAAGGTATGATTCTATCACTCTTAGTAGTTAGATTAGTTACTTGCATGTAGTTAAAACACCAAAAATTTGGGGAAAAATCTAGGGTTCTTGAAGTTCATCCGGATCAAACCTCAAATTTTTGTTTAGATCTGTTTGCATTTAGTTAGATTAGTGTTAAGGAAAGTAAATACACTTAGATTGTTCAAAGATGCACCCGATTTCTTACAAAAACCCCAAACCCTTGTTCTTGAACCGAAAAAGATAAAATTGATGGGGTAAACGGGATATTTTGGGAAAAACGGTGTTTAGGGTTTCATTTTCGGGGGAAACCACACCTATTGGACCAAAAATCTTCAAGTTTTCGAAACCGGGTCGAAAAATGAAGTTTTTGAGTAACAGACCTCTGGACACGGGGCCGTGTCCGCTGGACACGGGGTCGTGTCCAGCCCGCTGTTTGCAGTTTTGTCCGAAAACATTTCTGTTTCGTGCTAACTTTTGGTGTATTCTTGCAGATGGCCAGGAAGTTTACAAGATTCAACGCCAATGAGTTAGACGCAAGAGCTCGATACGAGCTTCTTCAAACAAGGCCGGAGGAACACCCGAGGCAGGCATGCACAGAACTGCTAACCATGGTAAATCAAATTGACCGTTTCAACAACATTGTCACGGGACCACTTAGAGTCGCACTAACAACCCGACTCCGTTTCGTCCATGAATGCACCTTGGAATTCTACAGCACCTTTGCATTCACTTCAAGGTGCGACCCGTTCGATAATGACGGGGTGTCATTCCGGTGTGGCGGGACAAGGTATTCGATCTCCATGGCACAATTCGGGTCGATTATCGGGTTGTATGCGGAAGAGGATGCGGGAAACGAAGAAAACACAGGGGGATTGAGAGAGATTGAAGACAACGAGCGCCAAGCCATGTGGGCTCAGATTGGGGAAGGGTTCTACAATCCGAGCAGCACTAAGAGTACCAAGCTGAGGGATCCGCTATACAGATACATTCATAGGCTCCTCGGCTACTCTCTTAGCCAAAGACATGACAGTGGTGGCGTCATTGGGTTAAGAGATTTGCTTGTCCTCCATTGCATTCACAACCGCAGGCCGCTCGATGTTTCATTCCTCATGCTCCGAAACATGCATCACAACCGCCTTGCTAGTGCACCGACTCCTATTTTCTTTGGGGGATGGGTGTACCGTCTCTTCAAGCACTTCGCCCACATTCCGAGGTCATTTGAGAGGAGCCCATGGTCGGGAACGGTGGATATTCACATATGCCGCTCAATGAACCTAATTTATGAGGCAGAAGACGGGACGGTAACCTTTCAAAGGATGCAAGGTCATGCATGGAACCCGCAGGAAGCGCTTGTCCTCCCAGCTCCGCAACATCATCAGTACCACTACCAACCCCACGGTGATCCGGGCCAATCATCCTCCGCGGGAAGTGGTTTTCCTAATTTTCAAAGTTTGCATGATTTGTTGCAGGAAAACCTCATGTGTACTCGGAACACCTATAACATGGCGAGCAACACCTACCACCGGGTCGGAGCTATTGAGAGAAACCTATCCGAGATACAAGACGATGTCGGATACATACGAGACCACATTGCACGCCATGGAGGGGATGATGACGATGATGATGATGATGATGCTATGGAGTAGGCGGGAGGAGCATAGGAGGAAGCGGTTGATTGATGACTCCCCAGGTTAACCCTTTGCAATCTTGAACAATTGATGGCTTGCGTGCCAAGTGTTAGACAATTTACTTCTCCTAACTTTTTCCTGCATTTTATTTTTCTTTTTTCTTTTACTTTATGCTTGGAACAATTGACTATGGTAATTTAGGATGTTTGTGTTGCTTGGTGTGGTATTAAGTGATGAAACAGGTACAAACCGAGGCTTGGAATGCTAAGCCTCAGCACTTATAGGGCCAGGATGGAAAAACCGGAGGAAGAAACCTGTTTTTCAGGCTTTCAGACTGTCCACACGGGGACGTGTCCAGCCAACACGCCCCCGTGCTCACCTCCCAGACCTGCTGTTTGGCTACTGTCTTGCAGATTTTTGTCAGACACGTGGCCGTGTCTAGTGGACACGTGGCCGTGTCCAGTGGACACGGGGCCGTGTTCACCTTCTGTAAGTTCTCGTTACTGGCAGTTCGCCACGGGGTCGTGTCCAGTGGACACGGGGCCGTGTCCAGACTACCAGTAACATAAACCTTTGCTTTCTAACACCATTTTACACATCTAATCAACCTAAAAATTTATTTTTGGGACACATTGAGGACAATGTGTAATTTAAGTGTGGGGGGGATACTAAAACCTTGAATTTTGCAAGTCCTAAATACAAGCCTTACACAAAACTCTATTGGAACCGCTAATCACCCCAATTTTTTTCAAAAATTTCTTTTTTTTTTTCTTACTTGTCTAGGTTTAATTCGGGAAATTCAAGTTCTCAAAAAGGTTATATTTTTACAAATTTACAACCGATAGCGTAGTGATAAAAAGAACCAACATAAGAAAATTATGAAAAGGCATGGCAAACTTAGTTAAAATTTGATTATATATACTTGATCACATAAAAACCCATTCCCACAAAAAAAAAGTGAGTTTTGAGCCTTTATTGAGCACAATTACATTTCATTAAAACTAAATGCTCATCTTTCGTTTCTTGTGTGAATAGCCGCTTGGTTCTTACGACTCTAGAACTTGCCATGACGATACATTCCCGGTCCTTATCAACTTAAACCCGAGTAAGTAAATGATGGAGGCATTAGGACTAACCCTTTTTTTTTTTTATTTCTACACCATTATTTTTCTTTTTCTTTTACCACCTACCCAAAAATCCCCCTAGTTAGCCCCTTTGAACCTAAACCTTTTCATTTCATCACCCAAACCAAAAACCCTTTTACCCACCAAAACCTTTTTCATTTTTAACCCTTTGTTTTAGTAACAAGTTCGGTTTTTCGTAAAAAAAAAAAAAAAAATTGTTGATGATGAAGCAAAAAGAAAATAAACAAACAAGTTCATCAAAAATAACTTTGTTTGAATAAAAGCTTCATCAAAATAAAAATAGAAAGTCTTACGAAAACCGACACTTGTTACGCTTTTCGCCATTTTTCTACTAACCACTAACCACTATCCCAACCACCTACCTTTAACCCAAGCCTAACCCTTAACCCATAAAGTCCTCTTGATATTTACAACGGTATAAAAGTTAAAAAGGAGGAGGATTGATTGCTTGGCAAGCCTATGGTAGGAATAAGTTCCATGCCGCTCTCGAGTGATTCACTAAAAATACACCTTCGGCCGAGTGTGAGTGATTTCTCCCGTGAGGTATGTGAACTTGTATATAAATGGAATTTTAAAAAGGCATGTTATGCCCAAATAAATAATTTCTCCTATGAAAATTTCTAAATAAATCATTACGAATAGGAGTGTAAATAAATAAAAATAAAACCCAAAAAGATCTTGGATATCCCGACACTCTACGACAAGCCCAAAACCTTTTCTTCTACCTATTCCATTTGGGAGTGTAAGCCACATATTAAAGAGTTTTGCTTGAGGACAAGCAAAAGTTCAAGTGTGGAGGTATTTGATGTGTGTAAAATGCAACATATAAATTACATCAAATGAGGCATAAAACTAACCCTTTTTAAGTACTAATATTGGAAAAAGAGTGTTTTTGTCTTCCTTTTGTATTTTCAGGATTAAATGAGCTCAAAAACGCAAAAGAAGCAAAAAGACAGCTAATTCCAACATAAATACAAGGAAAGGAACATTAGTGGACTGCCCGACCCCTCAACGGCACCTTCCAAAGCAAAATAGAGAAGTCAGAAGACTGAATACGCCCCGTGCTCAGCCAGCACGGGGTCGTGCCCAAGAAGCAGCAGAAAAGACAAACCTATAGAAGCTTCTATTGCCCACCACGGGCCGTGCCCAACGGACACGGGGGCGTGTCGAAAGTACAGCAGGCGCATTTATTGTAATTGCGAATTACAATTAATGAGGAGAGAGAGTGTCAGACAGGCACGGGGCCGTGCCCAGCGGACACGGGGCCGTGCCCAGCTCTCTGTTCAGCCTATAAATAGGAGTGCTTGGATTCATTTCATCTCATCCCTTGGCACACCACCTCTCTCACACTTCATCCACCACCCACCACCATCACAACACCATCATCCATTGTCCATCGTAGAGTGTGTGAGTCGTCTCGGGATCCAAGATTGATCGTAAGAGTTCTTGACAATCAAGGCTATGTTTGCCTAAGTCTCTTACATCACTTGGTGATGACAAAGTGTCTAATATAATACTTTTTATTTCTAATCTTTTGCACTTTTTATTTGGTTTTGTATTAATGACTTTAATAACTAGTTATTTATGTTGAAGGTGATCTTTCCTTATCGTTTGTCCGTGGTGTCTTGGCATTATTTTACTGTCTATATAAAATAAAGGATTTTCACCATTCATATCTCCACGGTCTATATGGAGGTATGTTGGCTACCTGGTCGGGGGTTAAGGGAACGGTTTGGTAAAGGTCTTGCCATTGTTCAGCGTTTAGAGGTCCTGCAATGGACCTGGGTCAAATTTAGTAGGACCTCCTTCAATACTTCACGGTATTGGATGGCGGGGGTCCAAACTCTTTGATCCCCTCATAAGTTAACTACTATTAATACTATAACCCGGCTATTTAGGACTGTATCCATGCTGACTCAGACTACTTAGCCGAGGGTAACGTCACCGCCAAAAGCGGGGCCTGCCATAATACTGCATTAATAATTTAATTCATTATCTTCCAATAATCCACCCTTTTAGGATTGTATCCTTGCTGACTCAAACTACTGGGGTGAGGGTAACGCCACCTTCAAAAGAGGGGCCTACTACAATAACTAAGATAATCTCTTAATTATTTGCAAAAGTGCGGAAATAATCAAAGGTTATACTAGATACGAGTCGGAACCAAGTGATTCATCTTGTCTATCTGTTTTTATTTTATTTTTATTTTCAGCATTTTAGTTAGTTTTTATTTTTCTTAGCTTAAAATATTTTTCTAAACTTTTTATTTTGATTAGACGTTGAGGATAAACCGGTACTAAAAGCTCTTGTGTCCTTGGACGACCTCGGTATCTTACCAACGCTATACTACACTCAACGATAGGTGCACTTGCCCATATGTGTGTTTAGTGTTAGTGAAATATCGTGTTTTATAAATTTAAAACTTGACTAAAATAAGTGTTAAAAAGGGCTTAAAATATACACCTAATATATACGACACTTCGCACGCATCAATGCTACCTGGATTCGTATACCAAGAGATATGTTAATTTCTGTAACTGATAAACATCTTGAGTCCGTTGTGTTAAATATGTTCCCTAATATTATGAACAGATTTAATGATGTCGATTACTTGAAGGAACGTTGCATTCTTTGTCCGACTAATGATGAAGTTGATAGAATTAACCAACATGTTCTTGAGAAGATACCAGGTGAAATGTATACATTGTTTAGTGTTGATGAGATATGTGCGAGTACACAAAATGTTGAAGAATTGCGTGCTATGTATGCTCCTGAGTTTCTTAACAGTTTGAAATTTTCTGGACTTCCGAATCATGTACTACATCTCAAGGTTGGTGCACCTGTTATTTTGTTGCATAACCTAAACATGCAACGTGGCTTGTGTAATGGGACGCGGTTGGTTGTAAGTCAAATAAGTCGTCGTGTTCTTGAATGTACGATTATTACAGGCCCACATGTTGGAGAGAAAGTATTCATTGGTAGAATTGATATGACTCCAAGTAATTCGTCTTGGCCTTTTGAATTTAAGCGACGACATTTTCCTATAAAAGTTTGTTTTGCTATGACTATTAACAAAAGTCAAGGCCAAACTTTTAATAATGTTTGTGTTTACTTAGTAAAGCCCGTGTTCTCCCATGGACAGTTATATGTTGCTGCATCTCGTGTAACATCTCGTGCTGGACTAAAGTTCTATGTGGATAATAAAGAAAAATGTCCTAACAATATGACTAAAAATGTTGTGTACAAGGAAGTTTTTTATAATTTGCCATTATCGCCAGCTGATAGTATTGTGTAATTGGTGTTGTCAAACTAGGTTGTTCAAAGGTAACATGTTTTCTTTGTGGAGTATTATTAGCCTTGTGTGTATATATATGGGTCTATATGTGTAGTCTTTGTTTATAGTGTTATGGATTATATGTGTGATGTTGATTGCAGTCTTATATATATTTGCAGCTTATTACTTTATAAAATGAATCGTGCAAGTATTTCGGATTTACGTGCTTATTTTACCAACAACTGGCAAGTTGATATGTTGGTCTCGCGTGCTTGGACATCGTTCAACCCTAAAACAAATCGTATCCTTTCGTTTGACATGATTCTATCTGATGCACAAGTAAGTATTTCTTTGTAATGCAATATTGTTTAGTTTTTGATTTTACATTGGTAATTATCTAATCTTAAAATGTATATGTTTTTTCAGGGTTCATCCATTCATGCAAAGATTCCATCTAACTTGCTGAGGTTATTTCAGAATGCGTTTAAAGAGGGATGTGTTTACAGGATTCGTAAGTTTGTTGTTCATAAGTATAGTACCATGTATCGTCCATTGCGGTGCGATATTTTCATTCAGTTCTTGTATTCAACAAGTATTACTACTTGTCCGACGCATCCGTCTGTCTTCAGACGATATGTGTTTGATTTTCTTCCATTCAATCTGTTAGCCGATCGTGTTAACGATGACAAATATCTTACAGGTATGTATGCATTTTATTCTGTTAGTTTTTTATTCTTCAAGTTTTCTAATGTTATATATATATATGTGTGTGTGTGTGTGTGTGTGTGTGTGTAGATGTTATTGGCGTTCTTAGGGATTGGGGCTCTGTTCAGTATCAATTGGAATTTGTTTCATCTTCCAATCCTGGTGTACGAAACATTGTTATCTCTGACACCAAGTATGTTAGTGTTGTCTATATTAATTCTTTCGTCTATATTTTTTATTTTTACTATCTCATTCTTAAATATATATAATTCAGTGATATGAAGGTGAATGTTTCATTATGGGGACACTTGGTGAATCAGTTTAGCGATGGTTATATTCGAAGAATTGCAAAAAATACAGTTGTTATTATTTTGTCATCTTGCAAAGTTCGATCTTACAAGGGTATGGTGTTATGTATAGGATATGTTGCATTGTTAAATGATTATTTATAACTTATGTTTAAATGTTTGTATTGAATTAGGTTCTACATGTTTAATGACAACTGTGGCGACTCAAATTTACTTGAATATTTCTATACCTGAAATTGATGCCTACAGTATTATGTAATTATGTGATTTGGCATGTTTTATTAGATGCATTATTATTTTATATTTTATATACGTTGTATTTTTTGTTTTCAGTGAGTCTCCTTAAATTACTATCAATGAAGACAATGCAGCCACCTTTCAAATTACGAGTATTGCAAACATATACAGCCTTCTTACAGCAGGAGATGTGGCTGAGGTATTGTATTGCTAATACACCCAAATAAATTATTTTTTGTTAGTTTTTGACTTTTAATCATTAGTTTTTGACTTTAAATCATGTACAGGGAACAATTTTCAACATTGATGCAAACATAAGTGGTGTGGAAATGCATAGTGATTGGAAATATGTTAAGTGTAACAAATGTCGTAAGAAGGTGTCAATGGTTGACGGTTACTATTTGTGTTGGAACTGTGAAGAAGATGTTGTCAATCCACATTATGTGTAAGTTTTTTTAATATTTTATTTGTTGTTTGTTTTTCGTTTTATTAATCGTTTCTGTTTTGCAGATACAAATTGGAACTTTGTGTTACTAATGGTACTAATGATGAGATGACATGTGTTGTTTTTAATGAAGCTGCAGTATCTCTACTTAAAATATATGCTGATGAGTTAGTTAATAAGTCTTTGTCAGAGGTTTATTTTACATTTCCTTTTACAATTATTAGTTGTTGAATTTTTTGCATGATTAGTATATATTAGTTTGTTCAGTTGTGTTGATAGCTTATTATGTTTTTTGTAGGGTGTTGATGATCCAAATTGGATAGAATCGTATTTGAATGAAAATTTATGTTTTCGAAGGGTTATTTTTGTTATTAAGATCGATCCCTATAATTTAGCGCCTAAATTTTCCAACCGTTTTACTGTTTCTAAATACCTCGGAGATGATATCAATGCGCTTATACAGCCTAGGTCTATATCTACAACTGCTGACACTGCCAATCCTCCATCAGCTGGTGCTCGTCAAATTGATGAGGAAACCGAAATGTGTGCAAAGATCAAAGATGTTGAATGGGAGATGGCTGATGAAGTATTTAGCTCATTAGTTGATAATGTTGTTACACCGTCAAAGCAATCATCGGTAACTCTTTATGTTTTTTTGTTTTTTATTTTCAATATGTATTTGTGGTTTGGTTTTTTGTGAGTTTCAAAGTTTTAATTGTTTTCACAACTGTATTAACTTTGTAATATAGGTTACTGTTACTATTATTTTAATATTACTTAATATGGTTAATTAGAGTTAGTTTAATTATTGGTTTGTTTTCTTAGGTTATTGTTGGTAATGGGCGAGATGCTAGCCTTACCCAAAGTGTTGTACAGGTAAATGATTTGTTTTATTTGGGTTTAAGTGACTTTACCTTGGTAAGTTGGTTTGTTTGATAATAGTAACATTACTTCGTAGATGATATCAATGTGCTTATACAGCGTAGGTCTATATCTACATCTGTTGACGTTGCCACTCCTCCATCAGCTGGTGTTCTTCAAATTGATGAAGAAACTAAAATGTGTGCGAAGATCAAAGATGTTGAATGGGAGATGGCTGATGAAGTGTTTAGCTCAGTAGTTGATAATTCTGTTACACCGTCAACGCAGTCATCGGTAACTCTTTATGTATTTTGTTTTTTATTTTCAATATGTTTTTGTGGTTTGGTTTTTTGTGAGTTTCAAACTTTTAATTATTTTCATGACTTTATTAACTTTGTAATATAAGTTACTGTTACTGTTATTTGATTAATGGTTCGTATGTTACGTTTAGATTAATGGAGATAACAAGACAGCTGGCAACCATTTGCAATCTGAAGTAGAGGTTAAGTGTATTTTCTTTAAACTTTATAGTATTAGTTACCTGGAAATTGATTTTGATGTTATATATAGGTTATTATTGATACGGAGGTAAATGATTGCCTTACCAAAGCGAGACTTCAGGTAAATGATTCTTTTATTTGGATGTGTATTATTATGTACTTTGAATGTAATATTGGTTGTTTTGTTATGGCAGGATATTGGTAATGATAAGAAGCATGATGACAGTTTTGGTCAATCTACGATGGAGGTGAATAAATTGGTTTATTTTTATGTTATTATGTTGGTTATTTTTTTATGTACTTTGAATGTAATATTGGTTGTTTTGTTATGGCAGGATATTGGTAATGATAAGAAGCATGATGACAGTGTTGGTCAATCTGTAATGAAGGTGAATAAATTATTTTATTTTTATGTTATTACGTTGGTTATTTTTTTAGTGTAACATGTTGGTTTGTTGCATTTAGGGTATTGTTGGTACTGAGCAATATGAGGGCTCTGCCAGACAAATCAATAAAGAGGTAATTGGTTTTTTGTATATCGTTTTAATAATTTAGAAATTATAGAAGTGTTTCATGTTGTCTATGTTTCATGTAGGGTGCTGTTCAATATGATCAAATGATTGATTCTAACAAAAGTCATATAGGAGTGCAAGATGTTGTCAACAATATGTCTAATTCAACGGTTGGTGGTTCTATGGTTGTTAAACAAATTGGAGGGAACTACAAGAAGAGACTTAGGAATAATTCGGAGAAGGTGAAACGCGTTAAGAAGTAGTTCATTTCCGTCGTTTTCTGTTCACATTCCATAAACGGTTTATGCTTATGTTTTTTTTTATTTTAATGCAGTTAGTATGTTTGTGTGTTCAAGTAATTTGTTAACTTTATGTTTGTACCTTGTAATGCCGTTTTCGTGATTGCGAAATGTTTTGTTTTCTTTGTTTTTTTTTGTATTTATTTTCAAAGCTTTTGACTGGTGTATTTTGTGTGACTATTATTTGTATTAGGCTGTTATTAATGTTCATAGATGTCAATTTGTGTGTAGATAATAGTTAATTACTTTTTAATAGAGAAATTTATATTAGATTAATATTTAACAAATATAACATATAACAAAAATGCAGTATTTATGGTAATGTTTCCCAAAACCACATTGTTATTATTAACACAATGGCAATAACACAATGGTATACGTTAAATACAATTCTTTTGTAATATCAACAGGAATTTGTAAATTAACAAATACGTTTCATCTACTGTCTAATATTTATTGATATTTTACACGTAAAATAATCAACCTAAATATTGTAGAGCAATCTTACACAAGTAATGTAAGAAAATAAACGTTTATTAACTATAGATGTGTTAATACTTTACAATCAGATAGTATACATACTTCTATATGTTACTTGATCATGTGTTTTGTAATATGTTACTTTATGTAATACATCTAAATTCTAAGCAAAACAAATAAATTTTTTGGTAAAATGGTAAAATAGAGTCATTAGGTAAATTTGTTATAAGACAGTGTCAATATCTAAATATGTTATTACATTAAGTAGATAGGATACACTTGTAGAAGGTCAAATACATGAGCGATCAAACAAATTAAAAGTAATCATGAAACGTTTCTAATAGTTCTTCATTATAGTAACCCTTTCGTTCTTCGTCTTCATGTACTCCGACAAGGTATCCTTGAGTTCTTCTAATGAAACTGCTATGTTTTTCTTTATCTGTAACTGTTTATCCAGATATTGTATAATCTTTATTTGATCTTCGTTCTGTAGCCCATTCGAAACATACTGCAGAATGTTGTAGTTCATGTCAGTATTGTTTCTCTCTACATCTGCAATGGCGGTGTTATGCATTCTCTGTAGTGTTCGTAAGATTTCTGAATCCTTTTGATCCTCTACAAAGTGTGCAGTGGTTATAATTTTCTTGGCCTCTGTTGTGTCTCCGAAATGGTAGTGTGATCCAGGCATGATTGTAGTTGTGTTGAATGTAGAGATGTTTCGAGTTAGTGATAGAAGATAGGTGATGTGTTATGGACTTATGGGTTAGTTTATTTTATAGGTGGTCAAGGGTAGGGAATTGAATAGGCGGTAAAGCGATTGGATTATTCCGTTAAAAAAAAGCGATTGGATTATTATGTTATAATTACAAAGGTTATTAATATTTTTCGTTGATTCATGCGTAATAAAGAGTGTATCAGTTTAAGTTTCCCGTGTTAACTGAATGGGTTTGTGTGTGTAGTAATAACTGTGTGTAAACGTGTGTCTCTTCAGTTATTCGCATCGTTTCCCCAAGCAGTTTCTACATTATGTAATCGTTCCTACCATTAACCGTTTAGTGTACCCAGATCCCGGTTTATCTAAGTTTACTAACTTCTTTTAAATTGTTTCATGATTTATAAAAAAAAACCATTGTGTTTTTGTCATTGTGTTTTTATGTCATTATTTTTGTGTATGTGTGTGTGTCATATATTACATGTGCAACTTCACCTTTTAAAAACATCAATCCTTTACAAGTCATTCATTTCACCAAACACTTGACATCTTCAATGAAAAATGATTCTTTGAAAAGGTCAATCCTGAAACATTTGCCTTCTTGCTGGCTTTCTACCATCTCATCAACAAGTCATGCACCTTGGGGTACTAAAAAGACAGAAAGTTGGGTAGATGTCTTGTAAGAGGGGCTTCTGCAGTTCAGTGACAACAAGTTTGAAAAACTTGTGCCACACTCAAAGAACATAGCATATGCTAGGAGCATGGTTGTCAAGACTTATCATACACAAACAAGTACAGATACCAAGAGTGTGAAAAGCTTACATCATGGGGATATCAATTCCTAGGCAATAAGCTTAGTGTTTTGACCATACATATGCAGCAGATGTTTTCTCAACCACTGATTGAAGAATATTATGATGCTGCTGTTGTTGCTGTAAAGTCCAACTGATAGACAAGTAGCTGAAATATATCATCAAAGATTCAATATCTCATTGATTCACCATCAGACATCACTGTTTTTGTTCAAACATCTATTCTGTTAATACTGTCCACTGCTAAAAGTCAACCATTCTCCTCTCATTTCCTTGGTAATCACTGTTGTTCAAAATCAGTGTTTTAACCCACTGATGGTTGTCCACTGATAGCTTAGAATCACCCATTGTTTCTAGTATAACCGTTTGCAACCACTGATCTTGCTTCATCAGTGGTTTCATAAATCAACTGTCTTCCATTATTCATTCCTTCACCAAGGGTTGGCACGTTGACTTTTGTAATCGTTGCCACATCAGCATTCACTTTTTCCCTTTATAAAACCTTGATCAAAATCCCCCCAAACAGGGTTTTTAATGAGAAACATGTGTTTACGAAAACTATTTTCCCTTAGACTGTGTTTACAAAGTTTGATTCCACTTCCGCTGCATTTAATCTCATTTTACTTTCGTTCATTTCTTCAA
The DNA here is from genome assembly GCA_030545235.1 of Helianthus tuberosus. Classification (NCBI taxonomy): domain Eukaryota; kingdom Viridiplantae; phylum Streptophyta; class Magnoliopsida; order Asterales; family Asteraceae; genus Helianthus; species Helianthus tuberosus. Next base: position 18,975 of record JARYGA010003600.1, on the reverse strand, counting down.
CTATGACAAACAAGCTCAATCATAATAAACTCAGATCCTAACAAAAATAAAAGTAAATGTGAAGTCTCTGTGTTGTGTGTAACCATATATGTTATACAATTGTGTTTTTTGTCATTGTGTTTTTTTATTTTGGTACTTTTTAAGTAGTTTGTATGTTATGTATACCATTCTTTTTAAGTAGATTTGTGTTACTTATCATAAACGGACTGTACGGATCAAATTATCATGGCAATCTGAATTTAAATATTAAAAAAAACCAACGCATTGTACTACAAACATAAAAAAAGGGGGATCAAAAAGTAAATGTAAGATATATGTTTTTCGGGTTTTCAATATAAACTGAAACTCTATTGCTGTAACATTTCTGCTTGCTGGAGTTTCGTAACCAATAGCCTCGAATTAGTTTCACCACATGTTTAGTTATGGTTTTGTATTTAGTTGTTTGTTGTTATCATTGTGTTATATACATAGTATTATGTTTGTGGTTGTTTTTGTGGTTGATATTTTTTTGTATATGGAGAATCAATATTCGAAATTAATGTGTTATTTTAATTGTTCTATTATGTTTATAATATGTTTGGTGTGTAATATTTTATGCCAGTAAATATAATCAACGTTTGTTTGTCATCGGTAGTTCTTTCAACATTTTGAAAACATCTAACTTTCATATATCTTATCTAACTTCATCTAATGGTGTTATTAATTTCTACGTTTATCAATTTACAAATAACTGATTCCTTTTAAATTGTGCCAGTTAGATGTAAGATTTTAATTTACTATGTTTGACAATTCGATGTATGACAATACAAGAATAGTTGTAGTTTCTAATTGCAATCGCATAAAAAAGTCATTATTATCTTAAATATGGAGACACGTTTTTTATGGAGTCACTTATTGATGTTCTATATAGTTGTATAAGAAGTCATTATGATATTAAAATATGCGGTGCATTTGGATGATGGAAATATTACCAATAAGACTTCTAATGTTGTATACAGGAAATCACAACTAAATTTATAACTAAATATGAACTTCGACTACTGTTTACAAATTATAATTCTAAACAAAATATGTCATCCATGCCCTAATATAGTAATAATTGTCATCAAGGTTAGGCTACCAACCAACCAAAAAAACACAATAAGCTGTTCCAACATGTCCCACCAAAAACCATCAAACGATGACGACAAAAGGCATTAGTTTATATACGCAGACATCTGCATCATTAGCAGATAACGTTAACTGCTAAGCTTGGCTGACTGCATCCACATGCGTCAACATGAGGAGGTTTCCTAATTTTACATAAGTTAAATGCATATTGTCGCCCGCGCTAATATCATTTTCCTTTATGAAACTTGGCCACCCTTCAATCGCATACCTAAATCCATTTCCATCCTTCTGTCGCTTAACTATCTTCACAACTGTTTTCCCATCCATGTTTCTGACATTCATTTGATGCACCTTCTTTGTTAGCCTTGCTCTGTTTACAACTTGTACAGGTAATCGCTGCATTGATGTTAGAGTTAACAAGTATATTAGCCGTGTTGGATATAATTGTCAGCAGCAACAAATATCAATTGTTAATTTTTGAATAAACATAATTTAGTATCTATTAACTATTATAGTTATTCTATGAAGGTTATAAGTGAAGTTATACTTTATTGTTTAGAAAAAAAACAATTGTTTTAAGGTTTTTTGTTGCAAACCAAGTTCATTTGTTATGTGTTTAACTGGTAATTCTATACGTATAAATAGCCTCATGAATGGTGTTGTAAATTGTTCTCATTAAATAACAGAAATGACATACCATTCGATAATTTGCTTTCCTGTTGAATTGATACGCATCACTTTCTTGATCATAATTTTGATGTGCAACACATTTTTCATCTTCATTGCTTACCTTCAACGCCATCTGACTTCTTTTCCTGTTTTTGTTAACCTTATCATTTCAAACATGCATTTCCTTTCAATATATATATATATATATATAGTTTATATGTTAATGTACAAGAAATATTTATTGGAATATTTTCTTAACTTATGCTTAACTTATGCTTAACTTACCAAACGATCTCGTGTTTGTCGTCCAGTTGCTGACACGGTAGAATGATCATAAGTTGTACAGCATATCAGTTGTTTAGGTTCTTCAGATGTAGAATCGGATGCAATCTGTTTACCTTTCTTTTTAACCTGTTATTACAGCCCGTAACATTAAAGCAAATTAAACTACAATCGTCAACTAAGTATGTATAATAATATAAACAAATAACTTATCCGTTATTATGTTTCAAAGACTTATATCTTCTTTTGTCTGGTTGTTATTTCCTTCACTTACAAAACTCTTTCTTTCAGACTTCAACTTTTCTTTTTCAACATTTTTCTTATTCACTTCATGTTTCTCATCATTCATCTGCATCCAAGATTTTTAAAATTCATTAACTTCTGAGGATTAATATATTGTATTGTAAAAATATGTAAACTCATTACCCCAGTAATGAATTGGTCGATTGAGTCTTCTTGATCAGTGAAGATCTGTTATACGATAACATCTGTAAATAAGTCGTATTGACTAGCAAACCATTTTAACTTACTTTAAATTACTTACAGAGTTGAAGTGTTTATAGTATGTGTGTTTAGGTATTTCAACAACTGAGTTGTCTTTAGTTGTCTCCTTCTTTCTAAAAACAACCTCAACTTCGCTACGATAAAGTGTCAAGTCAAACGATTTGCTGTCTGTTTTCATCAACATCAGTATATCACCGTATTCTATGTCAATATATTCAAACATCTCCGGACACCCTTTAGCAAAAACGTAGCATGCATTTATTTTTTCGGTCTCAACTTTCCAACACTGACCTGCTGCGTATATGTTATAAGAATCTTTTACTGGCCAGTAACAGTAAAATTTGTTCACATAAGCTTCTGGAATGACCTGAAAGGTTGTGTAATATTTTATAAACATATATTCATTTATTCCATTTGCTGACAAGTATAACAAAAAACAAATTCCTACTAACATATAACTATACTTACTATGATCTTTAAATCTCCGTAACGGTTGACTGTCAAGAACGATTCATCACAAATGTTTTGTATGAAACAATGTATTTGTAGACATTTTTCTTTGATTATCCTCAAAACCAATAAGGTGTTCTTTGTCAATTTAAGACCTTTTACAATACTTATCCATCCGTCAGTGACAACACTTTCACCTCTTACACTTCTCAGCCATGCGGTACAGCTTATTCCGCTTTCATGATTTATCGTTACCTTTGTCCAGTTCCAGTAATCTCCTCCCACAAGCTTTACAAACTCAATTGGTAATGCCTGTAGTTACATTTACTAATTTCAGTTTACGTAATGAAGTTTACACTTACTTATTGAAGGCATTACAGCATACCAGTTTCAATGATTTAGGGTCTTGTAATAGAGACAGGCAGGACGTAATCATTTTTGTATACCTGTGATATATAACATTTAATATTAACTGTCAGTATTAATACACAATGTGTTAAAATGTAATCTTATGTCATGAGAATATTATTCCTAATTCATAATATGCAATAGATCTCTTCTGTATACCGTTTCAATATATCAGTAAACATATATATATATATATATATATTCGTAAAATATCTCTTTTTGCGTAATCGCACATGGGTTAGGTTATTTTGGAGCAACTTATATCTTATTGACTTATAAAATTTAATAAGTTGTGTTTATAGTGTTTGGGTTAGCTTATTTAAGTTATTTTTGTGTGTTGAGAAGTTGTTTTTGATAAGTTAGTATTTGTAACTCCTCTCTTATGACTTATATAAGTTAATAAGTACTTTTAGAGAAGGAACCCCAAAAATAAAAAAATTTATAACGGATGACATATATGTTTTCATCCGTGTGTGTTTGGGATTCCTTCTTAAAAATGTCTTATTAACTTATATAAGTGACAAGTGAGAAGTTAGAAATTCTGACTTCTCAAAAATGGCTTGTCAACACACAAAACCCTTTAAAATATGCTAACCTAAACACTCAAAAAACAACTTATTAACTTTTATAAGTCAATAAGTCATAAGTTGCTCCAAAATAAGCTAACCCAAACACCCCCATTCTTTGATTGCAACTTTTTCATATATTATTATCACATTATACTGTGAACATTAGTTCGACAATGTCCATAACATGCAATACATAAGATATATATCAACTATACATAACATATGAGAGGTTGAAGATGATTGAAACCTAAAATCAGATTTGACGTCTACAAACAAGTTATTCGTTGCAGTAACCATCATATGTCGCTGATTAAGTATCTAACAGAGGTTTAGAAATCTAATAGAAATTAAACCGTTAAGATTTACAATCGGAAGTTACCTTTTTGTCGATCAAATCTTCGGCGGCGATGATCTTCAAGGAAATATGAAATGCCGATGATAATGAAGTTGTTTTGATTGTAATTGATATGATGTTGATTGCGTATCTTTTTTTATCTTTTATATTTTATTGTTTGTTTAATTAAATAAAGAAATAGTTGAATATTGGTGGTATGGATAGTGTTAATATTAGCCATGGTATTGCAACCGATTCTATATATTGTGTTATTGCGTCTGATTATTGTGTTTTGCAACTAGGTGGGTTTTCTATACATTATGTTATGTGTTCTTGTCATTGTGTTTACTTTGTATGCAATGGATATTAATTTTATTAAATTAAATATAAAGAAAGATTAAAGAGTGAAATATGTATAAAATATTATACGCTACAATTAAAACTTCCAAAGATTTCAACGACTCTCGCCTTCTTCCACGCGATTTTATTCTTTCTTTTGTTTTGCAGATCGGCCAGGATGTCACAGATTTTCTGATCATGTTTCAACAGTTGTGTGATAAACTCTTCTGCGTTGTTCTTAAAATCTGATGGGGGAGAGTGGAGGACTTCATCAAGGTATCCGATGCTGCTCCAGGTTCGCTTGTAATTGTTATCACTGATGATGCCGACTTTTCTGTTTAGTTCTTCATATGCTCCCTTTTCTTCGAGCGACCATAGAGAGAATTGTAATTGATTTAGTTTATGTTGATCTAACTTTGATAGATCTCGTCTATCTTTGTTTAATGTTGTTAGCAATTGCTATGTTAATCAATTTGACCATAGAGAGAATTGTAATTGATTTAGTTTATGTTGATCTAACTTTGATATATCTCGTCTATCTTTATTTAATGTTGTTAGCAATTGCTATGTTAATCAATTTAAAAATAGTTACTTAAAAATTTTAAATTTTGTGAATTAGATGTAAGATTTTAAGTTAGTACGTATGACAATTCGATGTATAAGAATATAAGAACAGTTGTAGTTACTAATCGCAATCGAATAAAAAGTCATTATTATCTTAAATATAGACATGGTTATTGATGTTCTTAATAGTTGGATAACAAGTCATTGTGTTTGTTACAATGGTTTGTGTTTTGCCAACGAAACTGTATATTATAGTATATATTGTGTTTTTTTGGCTTTTGTGTAATATCCTTGGGAGATCCTGATAACATCAATTGCTTTTTTTTTGTATATGTATTCTGCATGTTTATGATTTATTGTATATTATAGTATACATTGTGTTTTTTTGGCCTTTTTGTAATATATTTGTGAGATCTTGATAACATTATCTGTTTTGTTTTTTTTTGTAGATGTATCCTGTATGTTTATCATTTATTACAAGTCATTATTGTCTTAATGTAGACACTGTTATTGATATTCTTAAATAATATTCTCATGACATAAATATAATCTACGTTTGGTTGTGTTGATAGTTTTTTTTAATACTTTTGTAAACATGTAACATTGATAGATCTCATTTATCTTCATTTAATGGTGTTAGCAATTCCTACGTTAATCAATTACAAATAATTAACTAAATATTTTAAATTGTGCGAATTAGATGTAAGATTTTAAATTAGTATGTATGACAATTCAAGAAGAGTTGTAGTTATTAATCGAAATCAAATTAAAAGTCAACATTATTTTAAATATAGACATAGTTATTGTTGTTCTTAATAGTTAGATAAGTAGTCATCGTGATATTAAAATATACAGTGAGTTTGGATGATGTTAATCATATATACCCGGACAGCAGTGAGTTTGGATGATGTTAATCATATATACCCGAACAGCGGACGGGTAAACTACTAGTTTAAAAGTGTTGGAAACCCAAAAATCCTCGATTTAATTTCTCAGATATATACATTAATATGTCATTTTGTTTTTATTTATTTTATTTATACATTAATATGCATCAAGAGATGTTTCAATGTCTACATCATCTAAAGGCCACCCGTGTTTGCACACGGGTCTTACCGCTAGTACGATATAATAAAAGAAACCTATGAGAGGTCACGTGTCGAATTACTATGCATCCTCATAACTATTTTCCAGCCCTTTTTTTCTCTAATTTAGTTGATATCCTTTAGGTTTAAATATAATTTATATATTTCCTAACTGATAAGTGATAAACAATAATTATAGATAAGTTTTATTTTTTATTTCACCTATTCTTTAGGTCTAATTATTATTTATATATTTTTCTAATTGATTAGTGACAAGCCATAATTATAGATATCTTTATATATTTTCTAACTAAATTCATTTTATTACTTTACAAATTTCATAATGTTATTAAAATTCTTAAGGTTATGTTTATCTTTTATATTCGTACTAAAGAAAATTCAATTCATTCATGATTTTATTATTATTATTATTATTACCTACGTGGTAAATGTATTATTAGTATTATGTAGTTCTAAAATCAGGATGTTACACAAATGAAACTATATAAAAGATAATCGGCTTATAAGCTAACGCTATCATGAAGTGTGATAAATGTGTTCTTAGAAATTGTCTACCAAACCGCATAAAATATTGTTGTTGTTGTAGTTATCAATTTGCATCATATGCTATAATTTGCATCATATGTTAACTATATTTATTTTTTCAACCCATGTAATACACGGGGTTGTAACCTAGTTATATAATAAAATCTTCTTCAATTCATATTCTATATAAACATTATATGATAAAATCATCTTCAATATCAATGACATTTGTTAGGCCCTAAAGTGTGAGACTGACGCATCAAATTAACACAACGGGTTATGGTTACGAACTGGGTTTTACCGGGTTAGTTAGTATTAGGTTGTAGACCTTTATAGGTCACTTAGGCCAAGCTTTAGGCCATGTGGGCCAAGCAGGCCCAAGGGAAGCCCATGTAGGGAAGTGGGCTTGAGTTAGTATATAAACAAGTTTTTAACTTGTTTTTAGGTTTGAACCTCATTGTTACAAAAGTTCTAAAAAGCTAGAGAGAGGCGATTGTGGTGTAGGAACTTGTACCAGACGGTTTTGCTAGTTGATAGTAAAAGAATCGTGTGCAAGTTTGAAAGTAATTCGGTATCGTGTTCTTCGTATTTTCAGTTTTTCGTGTTTATCTTGAATCACCAATTGATTGGATTCCGCACAATCTATTGGTTGTTTGATATCATTGAAAGATCCGGTTTACGGGACTTACAAGTGGTATCAGAGCCTTTAGAACCTATTTCTAGGCTCGTTTTGATATCAAATATTCAAGATTCTCATTATTTTTGGGTTGGTGTTCTTCGCGTTCTTCGTATTCTTCGTGGTGTTCATCCGAATTTTATTGAAAATTCTTTTATTTTGGTGTTTTGATCTTTTGAAAAGGTGTTAACAGATTGGTCAATTTTTAAACTTTACAAAATTTTCGGAATACCAACTGTTTCTTATTTGGTATATTTAAAAAGATTTGATAAAATCAAATATTGATTTGAAAAGTTCCATTATTTTCGAAATTTCATATTCTGTTTTGCTTCACATCGTTTCGAGTCCCCAAAATCTCGGGAGAAATTCATTTCCAAAAGCAGGGTTGGAGTTCTCGAGTCATCTCTCAACGTTCTCGAGTCACGGTCTCGACTCTTCATCACCCTCATACGGTCTCGAGTCTTCTCCTTCACAACACCAAGATCTCGAGTCATCATCATCCTCGGTCTCGACTCTTAATTTTTCATAGTCTCGAGTCGCAACCGAGATCTCGAGTCATCATCCATATCTTCCTGGTCTCGAGTCATCATCTTCCTGGTCTCGAGTCATCGTTTTCCACGGTCTCGACTCAACAACCTTCACAAAGGTCTCGACTCACTTTCACGGTCTCGACTCAACAAGAGGTTGTCAGCTCCAAAAGTTTACACAGATCTCGAGTTGCAAGCTTCTCCGTCTCGAGTTGCAACCTCACTTTCGCTAATCAACCAAATCCAGTCAAAACCACAGTCTCTAGTCATAACTCATCACGGTTCCGACTCCATCTACTGACCAGTTTGATCATCATCTTCTTGTCTGATAACTGTCGCCGGAAACCTGCAACACCTTCGCTTCGAATCATCATCACTGCTTGATAATCTCCATTCATCACTGGTCATCTTCTCATCTGTTATCACCGCCACTTCCATCATCACCGTCGACTGCCGTCCTCCACCGACATCATCCCTCCATCACCATCGGCAATCATATTTCATCTTCATCATCGTTCACTTCACCACCATCTTCACCATTCCGACGTTATCTACAACGCATCATCTACATGATAAAAGATACTAAGTGATATAAACATAACGAACTATGTACCCTATTATAAGCAAAATCAGAAGGTTACATCAAAGGATAACTACCATTCCAAGCCGATGAAGGTATCATCACCTAAGGCAATGAAGAATGTGAATCCCAAGGTTAAACCATCTGATGGGGATTGGAATGCTGCTAAAAACAAACGCAAGGCTGTTCAAGAACTAAAACATTTTTCTAAAACTAACAAGCCTGAATCAGCTAAAGTTGCTCAACCGAAGGCAACAAACACGTTTGTTAAACCGAAACAGATTTGGAAACCCAAATCCAAAGCAGCAATGTCTCAAATCCTTGAAACGAAAGGGGACTTGTGTTTGAAGGAAATGTCTTACTTTGATGCTTCAGGTAAACCCAGGACCATAATGGCCTGGGTACCCATGTCTTACTAATCTCCTTACCTTTCAGGAACAATCAAGGAGGAGCTTTTGACAATCTCTGGAATGTTGATAGCGGTTGTTCCAGAGATAAAAACGGGTAACATTTCACTGTTGCAAAAAGTTCAATTTTTTTTTACAGATGATATGTTTCCTTTGGAGGAGATAACAGAAGTAAGAAATGATCAGCAAAAGGTACCTTTTAAATTCAGTACTTTGCTTTGAATATTGATTAGTCTTCAATCTGATGACAGAACGGTTAAAAAAATATGTTCTTTTCTCTTTCTTAGTTCATTATTTTGTATATATAGTGTCCTTTCTCTAGTAAATGGTAAATTTGCGCAAAAATACAAGATTTATGCACAAATTTAGGGGGGGAGAGGAACATATAGATAGATATAGAGTTTGCTGTAAATATTATTGTTTTAGGGGGAGAAAATGAGAAAAATCCAAAAACATTTGAAAAATGAAAAAAGCCAAAAAGAGAAATTGCATGATATGGGAAGTGAAATAAATGTTCGTGTTAAAGGGTTTGACTAACACATGTAAGGTGCCATAGCTGAAAAGACTAGGATCTACTGCGATATGTCGATAGGCTTGACGCTCATCATGATAAAAGATACTAAGTGATATAAACATAACGAACTATGTACCATGTGGGTAACATACCAACGGCGTATGATTTTATGGTCTTAAATCTTGCGTTGATAGATAGCCAACATCTGAGGTTTCGGGTCTTTATATTGTTGAATCATCCGGGGATATCTTGGCTGTCCTTCTGTTCAGAACTAAAATAGTATATGACCCCAGGAAAGAAAGTCACATGGAATTAGTTCATTTCTATTTGAATGTCTGTATGTTGTCCCGATACACACAATTTTGATCTGATTCTGAAATCTTCTCTGAAAAAAGTCGTGTACCTCCTCTGCTGCATCCAGATATATGCTGACCTGGAGGTGCTAGGCAACGACAGCTTCTGCTGCATCCAGATACATGCTGACCTAGCTGTACGTTGTCGCGCTATAGATCTAATACACCCAAAAGAGGCCCTCAAGTGCCCAAAAGAAACCCAAGAAACCTATATCAAACTGAGAAAAACTCATTTGATCTGTATATTATACCATCTCTGCAAAAGATCTATTATGTTCTCTTCTCAACTTATTCCAGTTAAGATTTCAGAAATCTGGATTGGACTTGTGAAATATGTGGTAGGGAAGATACTTGCATGATAGAGTGTGCTGTTTATATTTCCAGGATTTGATTAGTATTTATTTGGGTGTTCATTGTTAAGAAATCAAAACATGATAAAACAGATTATATGCAGACCTAGACTCAGTCAGGATATCTTAAAGGATGACATCAGTATACTCACCTGCTACGATGAATCGTTGTGCTTACCATGATCGCGGGGGTATGCCTTGGAATGGGACACACGGGTATAATAGTATAATATTACCTTAAGCATATCACGAAGTTGAAAAATTGAAAGTTGAGCGTTAAAGTTTAAGTGGACAAACATATTGACAATCGCATAGACCAGTTTGATTAGGCTCGTACTGAAAAGTGTTCCTTAGTATGCCTGAGAACGAATTTTGATCCCATTGCAATTGTAATTGTATATTATGGTAGTTGTTTATATTTTGAGTTTTTTATTTGTTTTTAATTCTTAAAATTAAAAAATTTGAAAAAATTCAAAAAATACAAAAATAGTGTTTTGGTTTTCTTAAAATTAAAAATGTAACCGTTCTTGAAGATTTGACTGATCATCAAAAGTTGAAAGAATTTAAATTATGAAATCCGAGTATAAGTACTTGGATGTACCTGGTGTTCATATGGTACTCTCCCTGTTGCATAAGAAATGTTTGCAAATGAGTTTGTGAGCATGTGCAGAACTTGATTTCAATCAAGAACAGGGGTTGATGAAGACTGAGATGCTGTTAGTTGCTGAAGAAGTCTGAAGCAGCACAACAACAAGATGTACCTGAGTCAGAAGAACCGGATACGAAACGCCGTCTGAAAATGAAAGTACATTTGAAGAAGTACCAGTGAACCTGCTTGAAAGACAAAGATTGAAGAAGAAAAGATTTGTTGAGAATCCTCCTCTCACATTCTTTTTGACAAAGATTTTCAAGCAAAGCTGATCGAGATCCTGATATGAAGCTAACCACAAGAGCTGAAGAAAGAGACCCAGTGCTGAGAGTTCAGAAGTCAAGAACTTCCACAACATCTGCAGCATAGAGACAACCATAGACTTCGTTGAAGACGTTGCTGAATTCATGGTATGAAGACAATTTGATGGCATCAGTCTAGGGGGAGATTGTTAGGCCCTAAAGTGTGAGACTGACGCATCAAATTAACACAACGGGTTATGGTTACGAACTGGGTTTTACCGGGTTAGTTAGTATTAGGTTGTAGACCTTTATAGGTCCCTTGGGCCAAGCTTTAGGCCATGTGGGCCAAGCAGGCCCAAGGGAAGCCCATGTAGGGAAGTGGGCTTGAGTTAGTATATAAACAAGTTTTTAACTTGTTTTTAGGTTTGAACCTCATTGTTACAAAAGTTCTAAAAAGCTAGAGAGAGGCGATTGTGGTGTAGGAACTTGTACCAGACGGTTTTGCTAGTTGATAGTAATAGAATCGTGTGCAAGTTTGAAAGTAATTCGGTATCGTGTTCTTCGTATTTTCAGTTTTTCGTGTTTATCTTGAATCACCAATTGATTGGATTCCGCACAATCTATTGGTTGTTTGATATCATTGAAAGATCCGGTTTACGGGACTTACAACATTAACATCATTTTAAATATTATTCAAGAATAATCATTATTTAATTTTTTTTTTTTTTTTTGCTCGGGTGTTACAACTATATCACCACAAAAAAAAAATTGTTCTCAAAATTACTAAATACAAAAATAACTTACAGGTATGTGAATAATGGAGACACAAAACCTAAGTTAATAGCGACCGATACATAGTTCAAAATATCATAAATTTATAATGGATGAATATGAACACTATTCATAACAATAACTTAACTTGTACATGTATCCTAACTCGACATTTACTCATTACCTCACATGTTTTGTTTTAGAAAAAAAAAAACGAACACGAAAGAGCTTGAGCCATGATACCGTAATTGTAACACCCTAACGTGGCTAAGGCTCATATTTTTTGTTGGCATATTTCACCTCACCATTTTTTCCAGTCTAAAATTTCTTCGTAACCCTAAATAAAGAAATATTTTATAAAGTAATAAATAACTAATCATATTTTAACATTTGTAATTTTCTTTTACCAATTTGTGATGTAGTAAAGTAACCATTAATTATGAAATTATTTTATTCGGCATATATAAATCATTAACTTAGAACATATTTTTTTATAATAATTAATTATTGATTAAATTCGTATAAAAATTATTAATAAGAATAAAAAAATTATTTTCAATTACTTTAAGTAAAAATTATATTTAAAAGGTACAGAATAATAAAAATACTGTAATTTATAAACAATATTATATGTAATCTAATACGTACTTTCACTCATATAAAGAAAAATATATTTATGTATTATATATTTTTAAGGATTCGACCTGTTTAATGCACATACTATTATGGTATTTCAGTGTTACTAATTAACATTGACTAGTTTTTGTGATAGATTCAAGTTGCTTGTATGAATTGTCATATGGTGATAAAAATATGTCATTTAAGCCTTGGGGTATACTTTAATCTTTTTTAACTCCACCTAAGTGTCACATCACCTATTTTTCCTCATTTCACTCTGCCTCACTTCAAGAAAATAATTTAATCTTGTTAACTTCATCTAACTTGGTTTTTTTATGGTTTTTAGTTTGAAAAAGAAAAGAATAATTGATTAAATCTCTTAACATCCGGTTAACATGTTAACACATAACCTTTTTAACTCCCCTTAACACAATGAGGGAGTGATATGCAATACCAGTTAACATGTTATGTCATTGTTAACACCCAATATGTTAGAGTACACCCCGTGCTCTTATATGAAGTTTTTTTACGAATTATATAACTATATCGTTTTTATTGTACAACACCGTGTAATACACGGGTCTATAACCTAGTTAATATATATAAAGATAAACATAACAACCTCATTAAAAATATTAACAGGAACTTTATAAATATTACAAGTCTACTTAATTAGATTTGTGTCGGCCAGTTCTCTTTTTCCATATCTCATACCGAACTAACCGATCTGCTTATAACTCGGTCTATCAAAACTAAAAGAGAAAATAAGAAAACTATCGTACCATTGGGGTGGTTGTACATGACAAAGGTAAAACCTTTAAAAGCTGTGTTTGGAAGGTAGAAAGGTCTTGAATTTAAGTCCCAGACGACACGACATAGATTAAAAGAAATTTGCCATTAAAAAATATGAGAAGGATTGTGAAAGGGTATGCTCCTAAATTATGTGCCGACCATACGAGTCAGCCTCAGATCGCACGCGAGACCATACCCAAATTAAGCCAAATTGATAACTTCCCCAACCTCGCGCCGGCTAAATAGATGTGTTCCAAGTCGCGTGTGAGGTAAGACCAAGACAAGATCAGGTTTGGCACTTAACTCCTTAGATAAAAGACCTGTATTCCTTGACCTTGCGTCGACTACACAAATTATACATGGGGTCGCCAGAGGTAAGAAGCGCAAGTAAACATCGGACAAGTGCAAAAGGTACAAGTGGCAGAGAAGTGGAGCAATAAGCGTCCAACAGGTTATACCCAATCGTGCTGCACGATGGACAATCATACATGAGACAAAAAGGTACACAAGGACGTATACGTGGCACCAATCAGCGTGTGCCGACCACTGCTCCACGATCTCCGCTTAGCTGCTGATGACAGACCAGACAACAAGAACAATCGTCAAAACACGTGGGTCAATTTTTCATGCGCCAGCTACCCTCTCACCTGGAATCACTAATGGTTGTGGCAGATGGGACATAATGGATATTCCTTATTATCATCTATATGCCCAAGCCCCATCAGCCCATCTACTTCACAAACCACCTCGGCTATAAATAGGGAACTACACCTCCAGGTTTAAGGATCGCTCTCTAGCTCTGTCACTTAATACACACACTATTATCCTCAAAAGCATTTACTTATTCTCACGTCGGAGGGTGGTTATAAGGAGAACCCCTTATTCTCCTCCTTGTAACGAGCTTACGACGTGTTGATTGTTTCGCATGATCTTCATAGCTATTTAGACGAGAAGGAAAGAAGATTAACCTTGTTTGACGAGACACTAACCACAAACTCATCACTAGATTAATTCGGTGTTTCTTCAGATTGTGAAACTAGAGGCGGATTCAGGGGGTGTTTGGCCTAGCTTTTATTTTTTTGGCTTATGCTTATATTTTAAAGTAGCTTATAACTTATTTTCTATCATTTGATAAGCTCTTTTTAAGTGTTTGGATTAGCTCATAGCTTATTTTCTATCATTTGCCCTTATACAAATAAGTTTTTTCAAATAAGCTAAAAAACCATCTTCAAATAAGCTTATTCAAATTAGCTTATTCAAATTAGCTTATATAAGCTAATAAGCATAAGCTTAAAAAACTAAACCAAACACCGAATTAAACTTATTTTATAAAAAAAAAAAAAAAGACTAAAAAAGCTATAAGCTTTGTTAAAAAAGCTAGGCCAAACACTCCCTCAGTATGTAAAGAGGATGAGGGGGCATATATAAAGAATTGAGGAGGAAAACTGGACACATTTGAAGTATTGGGGGGCACTTTGTCCTACAAACGGGTCCCATTTGGAGCATTATGAAATGCCTTGCATAAAAAGGTTAAAAAAAAAACGAAACAGTAGTTCAACCTACATAGCTTAATAATAAAAAGATGGTTTGACATATAACAAACATCTATAACTTTGATTTTTTGTAAATTAAAAACATCTATTATATCTAGTGAAATATGGATTTGTGTTATATTCTTTAGTGTTTTTTTTTACTTGACCCGACCTATGTTGATATACCCATATTTTGGCCCTATCAAAAATTTATGTATTCGTCATTGTGTGAAACACAACTAATAAAAGTTTCGGAAAGTTTCGCCCGTTCTAATCGAACCACAAACATTCCTAATATATTTGGACAGTTGAGGGTAGTCTTATTTGATACGGTGCTATATTACATATCAACCTAACACATCCTGTCACATGTTAGTAAGTAGGACTCAAATGTCATTTAGTCATAACTTGTGAGGGGGTGTTTTTGTAATTCTGTAAACATGAGGGTTATAATTAGAATTAGTTGGTTAGTCGATAGGAGAGCTCGTTATATACTCTTTGAGTTAGTTGTAATAATCATCTCGATAATGAATTGAATCTCGTTTCCCTCTTACGATTCTCTTGCAATTTCTTAGGTAACACCTTCTTTTATGGGTAGTTTAAAATAATTCATTTGGCCAGTGGCGGATCCAGTAATTTTTTCCAAGGGGTTCACTTTTGTAAGTGTTCCAATATCATATGTCTAAACATAAAAAAATACGGGTCGGTTTGACGGTTCGGGTCGGGTAAGTTCATCGCATAATAAAAATATGATACAATAATGGAAAAAAACATAGAGGACGAATGAAAGATATCTCGGTAGAAAATTGGAACAATTTGGGTGTAACCGTAATTCAAAATTAGGCGATGTATGATTAAAACATGTAATGACTTTCTAGCTCTTAACAAATTCGTATTTCACGAAAGCAATAAAATCGACCCTCTTTTATGTTATATAAAAGTTATTGATCCAACCTAGCATGTTTACTTTAAGTTTGCACTAACAATCCTTTTCCAGAAACCATCTATCCGAATTTGACACATTAACAAAATTTAGAAACAAAGACCAAGACCATTGATTCTAATTAATCTCAGCAACTTCCAAACACCTTATCCAAATCAGACACAAAAAAAAAAAAATTCAAAACAAAGCCCTTACAAGACTCAAACTCAATACCTTAAGTTTAAAAGGTGCGCACTGAACCATTTTACCATCTATTGCTTTGCTTATAAGGTTCCCCTATAAAATATTAAAGGGTTACTTCAGAAGTTTCTATATAACTTAATACTATAAATTACGAAATGAACGGGTTCCTGAGAACCCCTAATTAGCTCTAGATCCGCCCCTACATTTGGCCCGTTAATTACACAGCTAGTTTCAGTTCACATCCACATCTACAAATACTTTAAAAATATTTTCTAAATAAAATACTTCATCATTGTAGGTGAGGAGTTGGTGAGGTGAGACTTGGCCCATATTCTAACAAATGGAATAATATATCCTCTAATGAAATACAGGAGAGAAAATATATCATTAAAATAGTTTTTGACCTCTTCTCAAAACTCAAAAGTCATCCAACAAGTAGGTTCAATAACAAAATGTTTTGAGTGGTATATATAATACCATCCATAACAAATTAAGGTACAACAATTAACAAACATCATTTGGTTCAATCATGGACTCTTACAATATGTCCGAAGAAGAGGAAGGGCTACTCAAAGTGAATCAAATAATCGGGGGAATGGTTCTTCCTATGGTCATAAAAACCGCTATCGAACTCGATCTCTTTGAGACCATGGCGAAGACTCCTGGGGGCCGCTTCTCTTGTTTTGATCTCGCTTCTAGTGTCACTAGACAAACCCACGAAACGCCGGTGTTAATTGAGCGGATTCTTCGGTTTCTCGCTGGCCACTCGATTCTCACATCAACCGTGGTAAAGGATGAACATGGAGATTCTAAGAACATGTATGGCATGACAACGGTGTCGAATTATTATGTTCGAAAACAAGATGGAACGTCTCATGCTTCAACACTTCTCCTTATCCACGATAAAGTATTTGTTGATTGTTGGTTAGTTATCTATATTTACATCTTATTTCTAGCTTTCTTACATGTTGAATCTTGGACAAGATGACATGAGATTCTAGTAATATGTCACACTTGTTTTCATTTATAAATAGTTAATGGCGTTAATATGATTTAATAGAGTTAACCTATTACCATAGCAATATGGTTTTAGTTATAGATAACTTTATTTTAATGGTCAAACATCTTTGGTAAATTTGTCAGGGACAAAACAAAAACATTTTATTAATTGATAGCAAATGAGTGAAGCCACTCTCATTTGTTAAAACTCGAATCGAGTGACTTTAAACGAGTTCACACTAGTACAAAATAACTTTTTTTGGTGCTGTATTTTATGCTTTATTTTATGTTGTACTATAGAGTACCAACAAATATATCACCAAGTAACGGGATTTGTTCGTGTCATTAAATCTCCAAACACACCACCAAAAAATTAATGATGAAACACAAGTTCCACCACCATTAAATCTTCAAACACACCACAAAAAAAAAAAAAAAAAAAAAAAAAAAACCAAGTCCTTGTACCATTAAATCTTTAAACACACCACCAAAAAATTAATATAGAACTAACACGTGTCAAATAATAACAAATCTACATAGCACCAAAAAAACAAATAGTCATAGCACCAAAAAATAAGACAAGAAAAAAAATATAAATTTTTAATATTTTTGCAAAATTGCAGAATTTTTAGTAATATTTCCCAATATAATTCCAATTACACACAAATGCACATGCTATGCTCACGACAAAAGTTAACTAGTATTAAACAACCCAACAACCCGCTCAAGTATACGGAATTACAAAAGTATGAAACACAAACTAATGCTTACAAGATCAAAACATCTTTTCAATAAATCCCGACATTAAATCTACCACTAAATTCTCAATTTGAGATTCTTCAAAATACCCTTCTTCATTCCAAAGCTAAAAACAAATAAATACAAAAGTTAGATTTCAAATATATATAACTTAATGCAATAAACAAAGTTTATGAATATTTACGAAAACTCACTCGGTTAACCAAATCATGTTGTATAGAGTCGATAAACTCTTTCATATGTTTGATTACCATATACCCACATTCCCAACCGCCTTTCTTTTGTTTGCACTACATCATATTCACAATGAATTACTTTTACTAGACTATTTTAAACAAATAAATTATTCACATACCTGTGCCATGTGCCACTTAAAATTAATCCCAAAAACTTCTTCAATGATCTTGACAAGCTTGTATTTTATGGGTCTTCCCTTCATTTATAGAATCAACAATATAGCCGAATTTGAAGTCCGGGCAAACAATTATAAGCAACCAATGTTTACTACAAAAATAAAAAATATAGAACATATTAAGTACGTATTTTATGCATATGTGTATGTATGGTGAGGAATTTATATTACTGGGCTAAGTGTTGGTGCAGTTTTGTGTCTGTAGCTTGTTCTTATTACTATGTAATCTGTACAGTCTGTGTTTATGGTCTGTATAGTTTTGGTCGAGTCGGCCAAGTCAAGATATCCTCCTATCTTGACTTAGCGCGACGTTTCTTTTGTTAGTTATGTAAAACAGTTGCTGTGTGCAACTGTTAGTTGTGTTTGTTTTGGTCTTGCTGATATGTTTCTGTAAGTTGTTCTCTGCATATAGGTCCCCACAAAGAATCCAATATTCTTCGTGGGATTACATCTTGACGAACAATGGATTGTAAAGATTGTTCACCATGAAGATTGATTGTTCGTGGTAAATTGGTTGTTCGTCGGTGATTGGCCACGAAGACTCCTAGTCTTCTTGGGCTTGTTGATTTTTCGTGGCCCAGTAACCTTCTTCGTAGGGTTACTGGGTATTGGGCCTATATAAGGAGTCACTTGTTTCACATTTCAGTCAAGAGAGTCCCTTTGAAGTTGTAAACACTGTGTGTATGTGTGTACTGATTCTGTTCACTTAATCAAAGCCTGTGAATCTTTGGTTACTTTGTGTTTGCTTTATTTTGCTTTGGTTTGCATAACTACGTGGATTCCGCACTCGTTGTTGTGTTAACAAACA
>JARYGA010003599.1:0-30136 GCA_030545235.1 Helianthus tuberosus | reverse complement strand
GCGTGGAAAATAGGGGTGTGACAGGTTGGTATCAGAGCCAACATTGAGTGAATTAAACACTAACTCTTAGTGTTTAATCTCAATGACACAGTAGCACATTCCTTGACCTTTTGAGTCTAGACTTAACTTAGGAATATTCTCAATCCTAATCTAGAATTTTTGCTTCCAAATTTTTATTGGATACGTCGCCAAGCGAAGAAGCCGTAATAGGAATTATCCACGTCTGGAGCCTTGAAATGCTGAGCTTCGTACCGCGACCAGGATGAAACGTGCAACCAAGGAGAAAGCATTCAGGAATTGAATGAAGAAGAAACTCCTTTGCTGAAGATCGTTTCCTCAATAGTCCTTATAAGGACATATTTATCTTTTCAGTCCCTTCGAGGACAACATTTTTCCTTTCAAGTCCCATTTAGGGCAACTTTATACCTTTATTTTTATAGTGGAATGATTAAGTTTAAACTTTCATTCTAAACATGAAATAAGAAATAAATGAAAGATAACATTCTTTTTATAAGATCTACCATTATAATAAAATGGCAAAATCTAAAAGGGCAAGACCTAGCTTCGAGTCATATTAAGACCGGCCAAGATGGCAGTCCCTCAATTTAGATTCAGATCCCTATTAACAGTTCAAATTAGAATTTTTTTTTCTGCGATAAATATTAAAAGAATCTTAAGAGTGAAACCTAGCCTGAGTGTCATTATAAAGACTTGGCCAAGATGGTAAGACCTGTTTAAAAGATTCGTATCCCAGTTAACATCTGAAAACATGTTAACACTCCCGGCAGATGTGATTCGGTGGAAATCACACACGTTATTAAGGATTCTTCAAAAGATTCCTAACCCAGTTTAATGATCTTTGAATCCTGGGTTTACATCATCAATTAAGATGATCATATTTTAACCATACGCGGTAATATAGTGCCTACGGGCCTTGCTCATTTCTACATGAGCCAAAATACAGTGGTAGCTATGACTCCCTGTCAGAAAAAGGTAATGAACTAGGTTCAAACCTCAAGGCTTGATTCTCTGAAATCCTAGCTTATAATTTATAAATGTCCTTGTGACTAGGCCTATCGTGCCAGAACACCTTCGTGCTTTGATTCTCTGAAATCATAGCTTATAATTTATAAATGTCCTTGTGACTAGGCCTATTGTGCCAGAGTTCCTTCATGCTCTGATTCTCAGAAATTATAGCTTATATTTTAAAAGTGTCCATGTGACTAGGCCTTGGTGCCACCTTAATATCCGTAATGTTTTATAACTAGGATAAATTATAATGCCTCGATTCTCTGAAATCATGGCTTATAAATTAAACTTGTCTACTCGACTAGGCCATTTGTGCTATCACTAACTTATAAATTAGGATTTATGATAAAAATCCTGAATAAAATAAATATTATTCCTTTTCTGTTAAGTATATGTATTAAAAGAGAATCTTAGAAGGTTTGACCTAGCTTGAATGTCATTGAAGACCTAGCTAAGATGGTAAAACATGTTTAAAAGAGATTCAGATCCTTATTAACACTTGAAAACGTGTTAACACTCCCGACAACAGTGATGTGATAAAATCACGCTTGTCATCTTTATATTAGGAACTTCCAAACCCCTTATTTAGCCTAAATGATCAATAGGAATCATGGCTAATAAACGTCGAACATGATGTACACATCTAAACATCCATCTGGGATGTATACCTACGGGCAAAGATGTATACATGAAAAAGATAGTTTTATTCCATAACTTCTTGTCAAGACAATGAACTATGAAATTTTCCGATCCAAAGGAATCATTGATTATGTTTTAAAATTTCCCTAGTGACAAGGCCTCTGTGCCATCAAAAAGTCCTTGGGAATAAGCACTTGTGCTATATAAAATGTCGGTACGACATTAACAGTCGTGACTTATGTCCCTTGTCTAATAAATATGAAGGATTATATTCCGTTTAAACGCCAAATATGGTTTATTTAAAAACTTAGGCAAAACATAATCAAATAAATTAGATACTATCTGTTGGCCCATATGGTTTATTCGCACCATGGCTACTTAATTATCAAGTTCGACAATTCGCTATATAATTAAACCAATTTATTACTACTTGGTGTGTAGCCTTCAAAGCTTCACCATGGCTGACTCCTCTGAAGCTTACAATCGTCTAGTTGATCAGAATGATGATGCAAGACTGAACTTAATAAGCACCAAGTTACAGGCTATGATAGATACAGCCGTAAACAACGCTGTGGACCGTGTGTTGAAGGATCATAAGAGAAAGTGCGATGATACCCCAAATAAATGTTGTAAAAAGGGTAAG
The DNA here is from genome assembly GCA_030545235.1 of Helianthus tuberosus. NCBI lineage: Eukaryota > Viridiplantae > Streptophyta > Magnoliopsida > Asterales > Asteraceae > Helianthus > Helianthus tuberosus. The sequence goes on along the minus strand of JARYGA010003599.1, from coordinate 27,825 downwards.
ACCGGTTCGAACTATAACCAGTCCAAACCAAAGGAGGCAAAACCCAAATGTAAAACCTGCAAGAAGAAGCATTTCGGAAAATGTTTCTATGAGCAGACCGGGGGATGTGTCATCTGCAAGGAGATGGATCACAAGACCCATAAGTGCAAGGACTTGAAGGACGCCACATGCTATGATTGTGGCGAGAAGGGGCACATAATTAACCGCTGCCCAAAGAAGGCAACTAAAGGGAAATGCACTCTGGAGTCACAAGCTAGGCCTTGTCGGATTTGTAACAAGAAAAGGCACAAGACCTTGGAGTGCCAAGACATAAAGGACGCAACCTGTTATGGTTGCAATGAAATAGGGCACATCAAGACAAATTGCCCAAATAAAACCAAGAAGCCTTGGGAGGCTAAGGAGACCAAAGCTGGGAGCTCTCAAATGGACGCTCAAGAGGCTATTCAGGATGACAATGTCACAACAGGTACTTTCTTTATCAATAACGCTCATGCTAGAGTATTATTGATTCAGGTTCAGATAAGTCTTTTGTAGACAATAGATTTTGTAAATCATTAAATATGCCTGTTAAAACTCTAAGCGTTAAGTATAAAGTAAAATTTGGTCGATAGTACCTCAGAGACTACTTCAGCAATATTAGATGGATGTTTTATATCCATTAGGAATCATTCGTCCGATGTCCTAGTTTCCGTTAAAGTATAAGGACTCAATATAGTGATAAAAATCGATTGGTTGTCTTGAAAATCAAGCCCATGTTGTGTATAATAAGAAACAAATAGTTATCAAGACTCCTTATGAGACAACCCTCATAATTACATGTATCCGTACGTTTAATTAATATTAAAAAACATAAAAAATGGTGGAACCGGCCGTCCCCGGAATCGAACCTGGGTCTAGGCCACACCCTTTCGCTCGCCTAGCCAACCGAGCTAGGTGCCTAGTTTGTGAAATTTCTATTTTGATTGAATATAAGCACATGTACAATAACTTCCTTACTTCTTACTATAAGTCACCTACTTATCCTCCTTATGTTGACTAAGTATTAGAATCCAAGATTTTACCTCTATGTTTTGGTTACTCTTGGCTTGCTTATGTTGACTAAACACTAGAAAGGATGGAGTAGAAACCATTAGGTATATCAGTGGTTATACTAGAAAGAACATGGTAAGGTATACGTCACAATTATTCGGTGGTAATACCCTTGATTAGTGAGGACATTAATGAAATCCACAAGAAAGATCCTCTTATACATTATGGGATGGTCCAAGTTTTAAGGACCTTATTAGAAAACCTATTATACGCGTCACGAAATAGGAAAAGATTGAGTAATAATTTTCCGACTTCCCCATAAGATTTATAAACTATCGGCAGTGTGCTGCAGACCTTGGTTCATTGATGGAAATAGTGCCCTTATTCGGTTAACCTAGAATTTAAGAATAATGCACTATATATATTATGATTTAGCATCGGCAATAAGAGGGCACATTAAGATTTCAAAGCCTGCTTATTATGAATCCATTATGGATCCACCTCAACTACTCACGTTTTATAGATTAAGAAATAACCAGTCGAGGCCGAGATTGCCCTACAATTTGTCAAAGGTTTTATAGCTAAGTTTAAAAGATTTAAGAATGGAGGCGTTTAGCCCTCCTGATATATGATTAAAGGCAGCTCACATTAATAAATGACACCAGATAAATTCCTTATGGTGATTTTATGGCTAGGAGTTACGTTTAGTATCAGGTACTGCTAAGTCTCTCATAAAACCATAAGCTTAACAAATTTTTAGAAATCTTTCCCGTAAGAACCCCAGATATTAAGTGTAAGGTAAAACTTACAGGCGAAATCATAAGAACCATTTCTTCTGTTCCTGTTAGAAATCTCTAATCATGGAATTCTAGAAGTACCCTCTCTCTAGAAGAAGTGCGTCAGCATGTATAGTTGATGTCTCTTTGATCTCTATCGATTGCGAATACCAGATGGTATGATAAAAGCGCCACATGAGGATTGGTGTATCTTAATATGTTCCATAGATTGCTTCCATGCCTGATCAGTATGGAGGTTTAATGCATGGAACCGCAAGGATATTCTAATAGTCATATGGTACTAAAGTCAACTAATGGTATTCAAGGAAGATATCCAGAATGGAATTGCCAAAGTAAATGTTCCCGATTAAGGAATTCATGGACTTGTGACATAAATGTGTCACTTATCTGACACAGAATATGACAGATGAACTGGAGCCTGAGATTTGGAAAATCTCTGTAACCTCATTGTATCTTGATTACCCTGTTTACCTCCTGAGAGGCAGGTAGAATTAAGATTTATATCCCATTTAGGGTTATATTCTTATGAAATCTCCAAGACGGCTAGTGCCAATGTTGGAAGAATCAAAACCTCAATTAAATAAGTTTTGAAAATAAAGAATTCATATAGCCTAACCCTATATTCTAAGAATTCGGTATTGTTAATTAAGAAAGACGGTTCATTTTGCTTATGCATTGAACACTGCAACCCAAATTAGGCAGCAATTAAGAATTTTCCATCAGCTGCCCAGGATCGTCAATTTGTTCGACTAACTGTGAGGATTAACTATCCCTTAAGATTAGTTTTAAGTAATGGTTGGAATAACCATTTCACATTGAGATAAGCTTTTCTATAATAGTTGATGTATAAGTATCAAGGCTGCTCCTTTGGAGACCTTGCTTAGATGGAATGTTGAATACCTATTGTTAAATAGAAGATTGGTACGTCCACTCATCAGGATCTGAAAATTTCCTTGGAAACAACGAATAGGATTATACAAATCCATGATCATCTGTAAGATTGCCAGTTTTGGCAGAAAATCAAAGATTAATGAAAATAGCAACCCTCCTAAGTCCTTGTTAAGGAATAAGGTTCAACAAAGATATCACTCTGGAAGGGTGTGCCAACTTGTTAATTACCAGAATAGTTAAGCTCTGAATATATAAAATCATTCGAAGGAATCGAATGTATCAAAGATCAAATAGCTTATAAGCTAAAACCTATTTAAGGAGCTTGGCGGAGCATACAATGCATTGTACACTAATGATTTAAGGATGTGCTTCGCCAATAAGTCGAGAAGCACTATCACGAAGTGATATGCAGATTTATGATATGATGAGCAACCTATATCGATTGAGGATCGACAGGTTAAGAAGGTCCAAAAGGATACATGTACCAATTAAAAAGGTCACTTTGGGAGCTTGGAAAGACTCCAGATATGCTATAGAAGTTAAGTCCGTCATGTGACAAAAAGTACTTCCAACATTTTAGCAAATCTCGAGGTCGAGATTTCTTTTAAGGGGGTGAGGATGTAACACCTCGTAAAATCACGTCCAATGATGTATTGACACGTGTAATAAACCCTAATGAAGTCAAACACTGAAATTTAGGGACTAATTTTTCGAAAAATCGAAAACTTTGATTATGAAAGGACTGGAAGTGTTAACATACCTAAAATAAGTTTCTTACGATGTTTATATTCACAAATGTGCCACTTGATGATTAAGTGTAGCCGTTTGCATGATTAATTGAAAGTTTGCGCAATAAAGGGGTTAAAGGCGTCGACATGTTAATTCTTACCTCTGAGTGACCTTTTAACCAACCGGGAGCTTCATAATATTAAATTATACTCTCGGGAATGCCAAATAATGGCCGTCTAAGGTTTTTATGCCTATAAGTAAAGTTACGCGCAACTTTGCAAGTTAGAGGGACTAAAAGTGTCAATATGTTTAATTATACCTCTGAATGACCTTTTTAGCGAACCCGAAGAATCTTGATAATTAATAATACTTCCAAGAATGTCTAATATGGATTTTATGAGGCTTCAATGCTATTAAATGATGAAATGCGCAAGTTTGCGCAATAGAGGGACCTAAAGCGTCAACTTTTGAATCTACGCCCTTCGGTGACCATTTAAGCGAACTGGAGCATAGTAACATGTATGTATATGCTTGGGAATGATCAATATGGGCCATGGAAGGCTTTACTATCATTAAACAGCATTTCGCGCTACTTTGCGCAATTAAAGGACTATTTGCGTCAAACGGAAAAAGTATGCCGATTCGTACGGTAACGGATATTTCGGAATATGTCCATGAGTTAAATATACCCTATTTATTCTTTATATAGCTTAGATATAGGCTTAGAGGTGTTTAATGCGCAAAAATAAACTTTTATGTCATGCAGGGACTAAAAGTGTCAAAAAGTGCACAAGTTTGCACTTTTGCGCATATCTCGCATTCTGTGTATCTCCGGACACCCAAAAATTTATGTAAGCACTAAAATATTTTATTTTAGTGATCGCCTTGATAAAATTCCACTCGTCGCGTGATTTGGGCCGTTTTTAGCATCCGTCCGTGTTTCGTCGTAATTCGACGCATAACGTGACCGTACGGCCAAACGAACCGATATCCGACATGTTTTTGAACATGTTTCATGTCCTCTATGTTTAATCCTCCTAGTGGAGCCTTAAAATGAGGTTAACGGGCCTTGAACGTGCTTAAAATAACCTTATATGCTCACAGGGACTGATTCTGTAAATTCAGAAAGTTGTTATGCAGATCTGGGATGTGAGGCGGGCCGCGTAAGACCACACAGATCCTTACGCGGGCCGCGTGGCTTGATCAGAAGCAGAAAACAGCTGGTAACAGCCTGTTCGTTGCTGGTTTCTACTCAAAACTTGTTCCTACCTCACATGACCGACTCTAGGGGCTGCCCACAAGTTTTAAAAGGTGGTTTAACACCTGTCCTAATCTGATTACATGTCCCCGACACTTGTCGCGGTCATATGAGGTCCCGAAAACTATATAAAGGAGGTAAGTTTCACTTGATACTTCACTTGCATTCTAATTCTGGAGCTCTCTGGTCAGCAACAAGGATTCATTAGGCTTCCAAATCGTAATTAGGACTCTTGTAAGTATTCCTAACCCTTTCTAATTCGTTCTAGCTTAGTTAATTAACCAAAAGTCAAACCATCGTAAATTTAGTTTGACTTCGTGATTAAACAAAATTTGCTCAGTCTTTTCTCAAATTGAAAGTACCTACAAGTTGGTATTTATGTGGGTAACAAACCCTCAAAAGGGTATTTTCAGATTCCCGCTCTAAGTATGATAATTATCGAGTCAAAGCTGTTTCAAAAAGTCAACAGAATGTGTATTTGCAAATTTAAGCATGATTAGCAATGTAGGGTACATGTAACCTGTTTGATCATTAAAATAACTTGGTAATTAATGTAAGAACATGTCTCAACATGTTCATCTCGACAATTTTCAGTTTACACCCGAATCGGAACCAAAAGTCGCATAAATTGACTTTTTCTTTGACTTTCAGTTCTGATCCGTTCATGCATGTTTGAGATCTGCCTTAGAGCTTATTTTGGACCAATTTTCATATGAGTTTAACTCTCTGAGATTTTACAACTTGGTTCAACACTTATCCGATTCATATGCATGTTTCCGATTTATGCTAAATATTGACTATTATGCCCTTTTGACTATAAAACGTGATTTTTGAAAAAGTGAAAGAGTAGAAACATTTGTTACTAATTTATAAACTTGCAACAAAAATTTGATATCAGTTTGAGGTCTAGATTAAGAGTTATGCTCATTATCGTAATTTGAAAGCTTTATGTTAATTAAATGGCGTAATTAGCAAATAGCCTATTTAAACCCACTTTTTGATATAAAAATTTTTACCCACTGATGTTATATAATATTTTAGGATTTTTAAAGATTTTTATTTAATTTTTGGCTGAGCATAACGTGGATCTCTAAGTTTAATTCGGTAAATACCGATTTTGCCCTTTTAAGCCATAAAATGAGTTTTACAAATCCTTTTGACTCCAAACCTTTTTCTACTGATTTTATTTGTTAAATAAAATATTTGGAGCATTCTGGAAATATAAAAATATCAGCTTTCTTTTAAAAACCCGGAAACGGCTCTAAATCGCCTTTTTAAGCGTTTTTATCGCATAGTATGCACTATAACCATATTAGACATATAAGATTAATACCTACTGATATTTTTAGTATATTTTTATATAATAACAGTAAGTAAAAGTTTATAAACTCAGATTTCCAGTTTTGACCTTTTAAGCCTAAGTGAAATTACCAAAATACCCCTAAGGTGCATAGTTTGGTTTTAAATGATAAATTTCACATATAGGTCATACCCTACTGTTATAACTTATTAAATTAAGTATATTTACTGTATAAATCAGACCTGTAACTCAGATTACTAATTAAACTCTTTTATAATCTTTTAAATGACCAAAATGCCCTTATGAGGCATAATTTGTGTTTAAATCCGTTTTGGTCATAATAGAAGATACCTTACTGATATCACAACATGTTTAAGGCATATTAACTCAGGGAACTTACATATGACTCTTATGGTTACTCGTTACGCACTTTTCGCGTTTGGATCGACGTATGTAACTAGTTTGCATATATTAGCCGAGACGGGTCAAACCATATCGGTTTTGTCTCAAAATTCAGAATGTGTTTAAGTTACCCATATTAAACAAGTATACAAGCTTGTCGGGTCAAAACCACATTCTAAACCGGTCTTCGCTGCGTTTGAACCGTGTCTTCCTTTTGAAAGTTAACCGGTCTAAGCTTAGGCTTAATTAAAGACCCGTTAGGAATCTAATAGGTTATTAAAAACCTTTGTTCCAGAATAAGAAGAACCAGTAAAAGCTATATGTACTTGCTTGATGGTATACGGCTGAGATTGAATTTATATTTAGCTCAGGTAAATACTTTTAACTTATTTTCCCTATACGGGCTTGGGTTACGGTATATAGAATACCGCTTGATCGAGCATCAAATCTTACATTGTTAAATGGTTAATTGAATAATTTGATCGGCTCGTTTAAACAGTCTTGTTCACTTAAAGCCTTTGGGGGGTTAATGACCATGTCCCGGATATCCTTGGCATCATCTTACGAGATGGCCACGACCTGAGCACGGGGTGTAGGCGTACACCCGTCAGTGTATAACTCTATATTGTGGTGGGTCTATTGATCTTTAACCCGGCACGAACCGGGCCACTGAACGCACAAGTAACATGTAATTCGTTCACAAGATTATTATATTATATAATTTTCCCAAGTTATAAAATGTTTTGTGCCACGTGCATTCAAATCAATTTTCAACCCTTTTCAAAATGAGTCAGTTAAATTGTATTTACCAGTGTAAACTGACGTATTTTCCAAAAGGTTAAGTGCAGGTACTACGCGTAATAGGTTGGCTGTCTTCTAGCGTCCACAATAAGTCTCGCAAGCTTGGATGCATTTAAGTCTGTTGAACAAATGATTCATTTTATTTTTGATCCGCCTGTGGATCCTTTACATTCCGTTTGTAATACTTGATATTACTTTATATCGGTTTGTAATATGTTTTTCTTTTGCTTCCGCTGTGCATTTAAATATTGTGTTGTTTGACTATGATGATATCAACTACGTCACTATACTCCCCACCGGGCCACCGGTGACACGTGGAAAATAGGGGTGTGACAGCTTAGGTACCCAAATTCTGCTTTTATGGAATCTCCAAATTCCATCTGCTCCTTGTTCTAATTCTTTTATTCATCCCTTCATTCCTTCAGCATTATCCTTGATTGCTGTTTCTTGGAAATGCTTTATTTGTTCCATTAAATCTAACTGTAGATTTAATCTAAGAGCACGAACTCATCGTTGTTTCTCATGGTACTTACGACTTAAGGCATCTGCAACTACATTTGCCTTTCCTTCATGATATTGAATATCACAGTCGTAGTCACTTAAAATTTCCATCCATCTCCTTTGTCTCATGTTTAACTCTTTTTGCCGAAAAATATATTTTAAACTTTTGTGATCTGTATAGACAGTAAATTTACTTCCGTACAGATATTGTCTCCAAATCTTAAGGGCAAAAATTACGGCTCCTAATTCTAAGTCATGAGTCGTATAGTTTTCTTCGTGCTTTTTCAATTGTCTTGAAGCATACGCAATTACCTTTTTACGTTGCATCAGCACACATCCAAATCCTAGTTTTGAAGCATCACAATATACTTCAAAATCTTCAGTTCCTTCTGGTAAGGCTAAGATTGGAGCATTGGTTAATTTCTGTTTCAAAATCCTAAAGGCTTCTTCTTGTTTAGGTCCACATTCAAACTTAACTGCTTCACAGGTTAGCCTAGTTAATAGTATAGCTATCTTGGAAAAATCCTTAATAAACCGTCTATAATATCCAGCTAAACCTATAAAACTTCTAATTTCCATTGCTGTTTGCGGAACCTTCCATTTGGTAATAGCCTCTATCTTAGCAGGATCTACATGAATACCTTCGTGATTTACCATGTGTCCTAGGAATTGCACTTCTTGCAACCAAAATTCACACTTCGAGAATTTGGCATAAAGCTTTTCTTTTCTTAACAAAGTTAAGAGTGCATTCAGGTGTTGACAATGTTCGTCCTGACTTTTTGAATAAATAAGTATATCGTCTATGAAAACAATTACAAATTTATCCAAATACGGTTTACAGATCCTATTCATCATGTCCATGAATGCTGCAGGTGCATTCGTTAACCCAAAGGGCATGACTGTAAACTCATAATGACCATACCTAGTTCTGAAAGCAGTTTTAGGTATGTCTTCTTCTTGTACCTTCAATTGATGATATCCGGAGCGTAAATCTATCTTAGAAAAATATCTAGCCCCCTGAAGTTGATCAAAAAGATCATCAATCCTAGGTAATGGGTATCGATTCTTAATTGTAACCTTATTCAATTCTCTATAATCAATACACATTCTCATTGAACTGTCCTTCTTCTTTACCAACAACACTGGTGCTCCCCACGGGGATGAACTAGGTTGTATGAAACCTTTACTTAGTAATTCATCTAATTGCTTTTTCAGTTCTAACATTTCTGTGGGTGCTAACCGATAAGGTGCCTTGGCTATCGGTATAGTTCCTGGAATTAAATGAATTCTAAATTCTACTTCCCTATCTGGTGGTAATCCTGCTAATTCTTCTGGAAATACATCTGAATATTCTGAGACTACAGGAATTTCTTTAAGTTCTTTACCTTTAGCACTAATGATTACCGAAATCATATATACTATTCCTTGCTTTCGTTCATAACTAGCAACTTTCATTACTGACATGAACTTCATGGGCTTACGTGGTTTATCTCCTGTAATCATAATGACTTCTCCAGTAGGTGTTTGAATTTCTATGGAATTCTGATCACAAAGAATTCGAGCATGGTTGGCTACTAACCAATCCATTCCTAATACAACATCGAATTCAGCTAATTTCATAGGTAATAAGTTCGCAAAGAATTTATGACCTGAAAGTCCTATTTCTACATTTTGCAAAACCTTATCTATTTTAACTGAATTCCCATCAACCGTTTCGACTGTGAAAATCTGCCTAATGTTGGTTAAGGGTATATTAAGAGCTTGGCAGAATGAAGTATTTATAAAACTTTGGTTTGCACCAGAGTCAAATAATACTTTTGCATACACATTGTGAACTAGGAACGTACCAGCTATCACATCTGGAATCATCTCGGCTTCCTGAGTAGTTAACTGAAAGGCTCGAACATTCTTCTTGGTAGCTCCGTCAGCTGTCTTGGCTTTGTTGTCTGCTGGTTTGACCAATTTAGGACATTCTGTTTTGAAATGTCCTGTTTCACCACAGTTAAAGCAGACTATGGTTTTCCTTCTGCAGTTTTCTTCCCGATGTCCTACCACTTTGCAAAAATTGCAGGTTACATTACATCTTCCGTAATGTTTCTTTTTGCAATTCTTGCAGAATGGCGAAGTTGAAGATTGCCCTGTTCCTCTTCTTTTGAAGCTATTATTATTACCTGTACGAAAGCCTTGGGTAATTTTCTGAGCTAATTCCTTTTTCTTATTTTCATCTCTTGTGCGCACCAATTCATCCGTTAGGGTGTTGGCTAATTCCACTGCATCGTCAATAGTGCGAGGTCTCGCAGCTTTAACGATATTGCGGATTTCACCAATCAATCCCCAGATATAGCGAGAAATGAGTACCGGTTCTGGCAAAGCCAGTGTTGGTACCACTCTAGCATATTCAAAGAATGTCGAAGTATAACCGCGACAATCTACACCTATCATTCTATGATTTAGGAACTTATTTGCCATTTGATCTTTTTCATATTCGGGACAGAATTTTCTTTCTACAAGACTCTTAAATTCTTCCCAGTTCATGGCATAAGCTATCATCCTTCCTTTTGCTTGTAACACCGTATTCCACCATTCTAGCGCCCCTTCTTTAAAAAGATTTGACGCGTACATGACCTGATCATCCTTGGCACATTTACTTATGGTAATCACTGCCTCGGTCTTCTCTAACCAACGCAGTGCTGCGGTCGCTCCTTCATTGCCTGCAAACTCAGATGGTTTACAAGCAAGAAATTCTTTATAAGTGCAACCAGGTGTTGCAGCTTTCATTTTCTTAGGGAGCGGAGCCTGGCGTGGCTCATTATCATGATTATTACCGCCTCCATTTACGCTATTACTGAAGTTATCTTCATAAATGCGTTTGCTAGGAAGGATTTGTTGTGGTTCGATTGGATTTCTAACTGCAGCAACAATTGCTGGAATAGCGTTGGCTATCCCTTGAGCAACGATATTTTCTATATCCTGCCTAGTCATATATTGATCCCCCGGTTGTTGCTCGGATTGATTAACCTCATTAACTGGTTCATTACCCACGTTTGCCATCTGATAATTAATATATATATTTTATTAGTATCCGATAAATAACAATTATACACAAAATCATCATACAAATTTCACAATACACATATAGCCAAAACTATCGATTTTTTTTTCGATTCCCATTTTTATATTTTATAGTATGCTTCAATACACACTATTATCTTACAAAGTTTTATTTGTAGTTATTTTATTGACTGATTTTTACTATTACTATTACACAACCACAGTTCCATAAATCCCCTGTCCTTTGTCAGATGATATTCTAGTAATGGCGTTCCCTCTCATTGTATTTTCAGGAGATCTGTCCCCCAATCTCTTGGATCCTATTCCCAGCATCCATTTAGTTCTTCGCTAAAGTGGCGGAGTTCAGCCATATTCTCGTTACTCATTGGTGGATTTGGTAAAGGTTCTGGATTGAACTGAGGAAAAAGCTTATAGGGATTGTTTTGGAGTTGTATTTCATTAGTCAACCATTCGTCTATTTGCGAGTGGATTGAAGGGTTTGGACTAGCTGGTTCTAAGTTCATTGGTAGTTGTGTTTCAAGAGAGTGAATAAAAACATTTTCATTAACAGGCTTAATAGTATTATAGCTTGTCAATATAAAATCTAGCTCTTCCTGAGATGGTAACCCCCAATTTGCCTAGAACTTTCCCCAATTTCCATTTTCTTGGGCTTGGGTTTCTCGAGAGGTGAAGCGTTGAATTCTATAGGTTCTTCTATGGCTGATATATACCTATTGAAATCTCTGGAAACCTCTATTCTTACTGGATAAAGATTTAAATTCTGAAGGGCGTCAGACAAGTCACTCATGCTGTTTATCAAAATACACACAAAATAATTATACACAGTTCATAACACAATTATTTAATTAGTAAAAACACATAATCACGTAATTGGCAATCAGTAAAATTAAGTATTTCTAAATACTTAATTCGCTTAAATCAGTGGCTCTGATACCACCTTTTTCTGTCACGGCCCCCGACCCGGTTTGACCCGTTTCAGGAGCCGCGGGACAGAAATCCCGTGGTATTTAATTAACAGCGGAAGTTTCTTCAGGATCTTTTTAAAACTGAAATATTTCCCGATTATTTTATTTCACAACTCGGGATAAAACCCGGTAATTTACAATCTTGAGATTTCACGAAGAAATCTTTTATTTTACAAAACATGTTTCTTTATTTTATACTGAGCCACTTCCTTAAGCTTGTAGTGCTTCGCGGCACTTTTTCTGGATCACAACAGATCACCTGAAACATGTTTGAAAAAGGTTTTGTCAGCGGGAAATACTGAGTGAATCATTCTGTTACTAAAATGACCCAATTGTTATAATTTACAGTATTAAGAGAGATTACAATGTTTCAGATATCAACCAACTACCCACAGTATTTGTCATCGACTCGTTTCGTGACTGTGGTCATATCACTATTGAGTCCGTTCACCCAATAGTGACGAGTATCACTACTTAGGTTCGCCCACCTAAAGTGATAAAACAGTAGTAATGTGCACAATACCCCACATACCGGCTGTAATATGGTGATTACATAAACTTAATCCCTGTAATTATAACCTTTGAAAATAAACATGCTTTTGTAAATAGATTTGATAAAAAGAGAATGACTCACATTGCATATTTAATTTGAGCAGAGCCTAGCCTACTGATTAGCCTTTTAATCCTAAATTTAATAACAGTGCACACAAAACTGGGTTAGTAATCAATACAGCATTTACGATAACTCACGAGATCAAACCCTCACAACGAATGACAAAGTGCGATACTTAAACATCCATCGAATTAACGACGAATGACCAAGCATAACCCTAATGTGGGCAGCACTTAAACATCCATTGGATATTTTGATCAATCGGACATTGAATCGTATCAGCGATCGAGTTATTACCCTGATTGCGGCAGCACTTCTTGATTCGTGTGTGTTTTTGTAGTAAACAGAACGTAATTCAGTGTGAATTTCGAGTTTGTTCGTCGTTTTAATTCCAGAAATCAATTGCCAAACCCTGCTATTTATACACGAATTTTGTCAAGCTTACGGACCGTAAGACTCAACCCTTACGGTCCGTAAGGGACACGAAATCATTATAGAGTTGCCACGTCTGGGACTAGCCTAGCTGAGTTGACAATTTCAAAAATTTCAATTTTGACAACGAGATTTGAAGATTATCGTAACTTAGGGTTTACCCCCCCCCCCCCTGAGTTTTAGGGGCCCTGATCCTGATTCTGATTGTTCTAAAAATTTTCGGGTTTGTGCAGAATCACTTGGGTGTCTCAATTAGGGTTTTCTATTGGATTAAATAATAAAATAAATAGGACTTTTAATGAGAGTTGTTACAGTTACTCCCACTCATCTTGAGGTAGGTGCATTGATCCACTTGATTCTTCATAAAACATTGCCTCTTCATGACTTCATCAAACTTGAGGTACCATTGACGTGATGCTTGTTTTAACCCGTAAATGGATTTCTTCAACTTACAGACTAGATGCTCCTGACCTTCAGGTTTAAAGCCTTCAGGTTGTTTCATGTAAACATCTTCGTCTAAGTCTCCGTTAAGGAAAGCATTTTTTACGTCCATCTGATGCAGCTCTAAATCAAAATGAGATACTAGGGCCATAACGATCCTTAATGAATCTTTACGAGAGACAGGTGAAAGCGTCTCTTGATAGTCAATTCCCTCTTTCTGAGTGTAGCCCTTTGCAACCAATCTCGCTTTGTAGCGTTCAACGTTCCCATTCGGATCCAGTTTTGTTTTGAACACCCATTTACAACCTACAGGTTTGGCACCATTGGGTAATTCGACTAAATCCCAAACGTCATTTTTCTTCATGGATTCAAGCTCATCAATCATTGCTTTGTTCCATTCAGAAGACTGATCACTGCTAATGGCTTCATTATAAGATATAGGATCATTGAGCTTTCCAGCATCCATTTCAGTCAGGTAGGTAACATAATCATCCCAATTAGTAGGCCTTTTTTTGCCTAGATGACCTCCTGAGTTGATTATCGGGTTCAGCGTTGTCTTGGTTTTGAGCGTTTGATGTGCCTTCGTTATGAGGTATAATAGGTTCTGATTGTGGAGATGAAATTTGTGTTGTAGCTTCAGGTGCAGTTGTTACATTGGGTACAAGAGGAGTAAACGGAGTAATGGTAAGCGACGAGTCTCCCCCCCCCCCCCCCGCGTCTTGTACTTATTGCAATTCGTCGTAAGGGTTGGTACTGCTCCCACTGACCTTGAAATCCTCCAGGAACGTAGCACGCTTGGTTTCAACAATACGGGTGACATGGGAAGGACAATAGAAACGATAACCCTTTGAATGATCAGGATACCCGATAAAGAAACAGGTAACTGTTTTAGGGTCAAGTTTCCTTTGGAAAGGATTATAGAGTTTTGCTTCAGCAATGCAGCCCCATACTTTCATATATTTAAGACTCGGTTTCCTTCATGTCCAAAGTTCATAAGGAGTTTTAGGGACAAACTTAGAAGGAACTATATTGAGTATATGAACAGCTGCTTTTAACGCTTCAGTCCAGAGGAATAATGGTAAATTAGTGTTGGCTAACATACTGCGCACCATGTTCATAAGTGTACGATTTCTTCGTTCAGCGACACCATTCTGCTGAGGTGTACCAGGCATGGTGTATTGGTTCACAATCCCCTGGCCCTTACAAAACTCATAAAATGGACCAGGAGCTTGACCCACATCAGTATGTCTTCCATAATATTCACCGCCTCTATCTGATCTCACAACTTTAATCTGACGATCTAATTGCTTTTCAACTTCAGCTTTATAATCTTTAAAAGTTGTAAGAGATTCAGACTTTTTCCTTAATAAGATACAAGTACATGTAACGAGAATAATCATTAATGAAAGTGATAAATGAAGTATGTCCTGTTATGCCAGCGATTTGGTAAGGACCACTAATGTCAGTGTGAATGAGTTCTAATAAATTAGAACTCCTAGTAGCACCTTTCTTATTCGCTGATGTCATTTTGCCTTTAAGACATTTGACACATGTTCCAAAATCAGTAAAATCGAGAGGAGGTAAGACTTCATCCTTTACGAGATGATTTAATCGTTCTCTTGAGATGTGGCCTAAACGTTGATGCCACAACATAGATGAAGTCTCTAAGTCTCGAACCTGTTTCATCTTTGTGAGTGATTCATTAATATTATATGACAACAAAGATTTAGAAAAATTATCATCTAGTTCTAATCTATAGAGACCACCATCCAGAATGCCAGTACCATAAACAACGGAATCATAGAGAATAGAGAGTTTGCGATGACCATGAGAAACGACAAAACCGTCCATGTCTAACTTTGGTCCTGATACAAGGTTCCGAGTTACCTCAGGAACATATAAGGTATCATAAAGTTTAATACATAAACCAGTTTTCAAAAATAATTGTAATGTTCCTATGGCCTTCACTTCTAATTCCCAATCATCTCCAACTTTAAGTGTTCTTTGGTTTCTTCCCAGCTTCCGGATTGTAAGGAATCCCTGAGTTGAATTGGTAACATGAACCATAGAACCAGAATCAAACCACCAAGAATTAGCAGGAACATTTAAATTAAAGGACTCAAGTATCATGAAAAAATCGTTACCTTTCTTAGCCAGCCACTCCTTGAAGTCAGGGCATTCCTTTTGCTTATGTCCTGTTTTCTTACAGAACTTGCAATAGGGTTTGCCTAAGGAGATCTTAGAGCTGGAAGGTGCACTTGTATTAGGATCTGGCTTTTGGACCTTGGAAGAATCCTTTCTGTGATGATTGTTCTTCCTCTTCTTAGTGTTGGAGGTGGTGAAGTTAGCACCATCAGTAGTGCGATCCATCTTCATACGCTCTTCCTCCTGCACGCACATAGCGATCAGCTCACTCATCGTCCATTTGTCCTTCTGAGTGTTGTAATTGATCTTGAATGCTTCATAGGACGAAGGAAGCGAAGTGATGATGAAGTGAACAAGAAAACCATCACTGATTTCCATCTCTAGGCCCTTCAGCTTATTGGCCATGTCATGCATCATCATGATGTGTTCGCGAATGCCGCTCCTCCCATCATACTTAGTTGTCACCAGCTTGAGGATAAGAGTACTAGCGTGTGCTTTTGATGTTCCCTTGAATTGATCCTCCACAGAAGCCAAATAGGTTTTAGCATCCTCAGAATCAGGAATGGCTCCTCTGATTGAGTTATGTATGGACTGCTTCATGAACATGAGAGACATGCGGTTACACCTAGTCCATTTTTCATGAACTATCTGCTCAGCAGCAGTACTTTGAGTAGTAAGGTCCGCTGGCTTATTCTCTCTTAGAGCATAATCAAAGTCCAGCAATCCAAGTGTAAGCATGAGGGCATCCTTCCATGCAGCAAAGTTATCACCAGTCAAAGGTGGAATCCCCTGATTTGGTGCTGATAGTGAAAATAGGATGAGCGAATTATGATACTAAGAAGAAAATCTTAACGTGATCTAAGGGCATGTTATACTAAGGCAGGCATAAATAATGACCATTTTAATTATGAAGCTGTGATATTGTCTATTACTAACATCAAAATAATAGACTTAGTTAAAAAAAAAATCCTACTTAAACGAAGACAAATCAACTTTGGCCAGAAGTGTAATCATTTTAAGTATGTGTGCAAAGTAATCGTGACAAATCAGCTTTGGCCAGAAATGAGACAATCACTTTAGGTATGCACTTGTTAAGCATGCTAAACATAAATGAATTAAATCAGCTTTGGCCAGAATTAAGACATTTCACGTTTGTAATGCATACTCAACATAGCTTTTATAATACTTGAACAATAAATAGATGTATTAAATCAGCTTTGGCCAGAAATGATACATCAGAAGCTCATTCAAGTTAAGCTATTTTGGTTTTGTAAAAATTATCTGATTCTGATTAGTTAATTAAGTGTTAACAAAACCAAGTATTTAATAGCAAACCACCTATTTTAGTTCACATCAAATAGCCTAAGGTAATGAGGTTTCGAGTGAGGTCTCGAGTCATGTCTCGAGTTAGGTCTCGACTAAGTTATGAGATCTCGAGTCAGTTATGAGGTCTCGAGTCGCAACCTTTGTCTCGAGTCGGAACCATGGTCTCGACTACTGTATTTTATGAGATCTCGAGTCAGTTATGAGGTCTCGAGTCGCAACCACGGTCTCGAGTCGAGACTGTTGTCTCGAGTTGTAAAGTTTTGAGCCCTTATGATTTCGAGTCGAGACCTTGTAGTCTCGAGTCGAGACCTGATGGTCTCGAGTCGTAATCTGATGGTCTCGAGTTGTAAAGATTTGAGGACCTTTATGATTTCGAGTCGTAATCTGATGGTCTCGAGTTGTAAAGTTTTGAGCCCTTAACAGTTTTTCAGAAATTTAATAGATAAAATTAAGATCAAAAATAGTAAAACACCCACTAATCCAAATTATATTCCAAAACTTAAGGAATTTTCGAGTTTTACTTAGAACAAACGATGAACCCTAAAAAATAAAACATAATTCTGGGATCCGAAACCTGAATTTTAAGACTTCAAATAACAGATTTTGGATATTAATTTACCCTTTATGGTTTCGGGTGACATGATTAAGCACCCGTTTCATTAAAACACTGATCGGCACATTTAAAACCGAAAACAGCCGTGATAATATTAGACTTTCAAAATTCTGTTTTCCAGATTTTGATTCCAGAATAATGGATACGAAAACAGAACCGATTTATCAACATATGCTCTGATACCACATGTTGATCAGTTCTGTTTAAACATAATGGAAAACATGAATAACATACCTGTTACAGCAGACAGGCCAGTAGAGAATCCAGTCAGAGATGCAGCCATTGAGTTTGACATACTTGTCAAGATGATCTGGTTCCTCCTTAGGGTGTAAAGTTATGATGGTGATGAACCGAAACTAGGGAGAGAATCGGTTAGGGAGAGAGAGCCGTGAATGATGTTATGAGGGTTGTGAAATTGTCTAACTTGTGTAACCCTTTAACTCTCTAATAAGCTCCTTATTTATACACCCAAGAGGAAACCTAATTAGTTAATAAGGGTAATATGGTCCATTAACAATTACCAACTAATTATTAATAGGTTATTAATATATTTTGATCTATATAATATAAATGATTATAAAGGCTACAAGATTAAATATTACATTAATAATATATTTAATCTAACACCCCAATGTCTTTTTTCTACCAGGCAAAATTATCACAATAAATAAACAAAGTTACTGTCAACGACGGTTGCTAAATAAATATGGTGAAGGCAACTTCTAGACGATGATATTCTACTAGAAAGCCAAAAAGTATGACGACTAACTACATGTTCAACGATTAAACGGATATAAAGGTATAAACCATTGAAAGTGTTGTCATTATAAAGTGCAACTACAACATTTTGTCAATGATCAAAAGAGTATTTGCTATCTTCATATGTTAAAGTGGTTAAGAGAGCCTATAAATCCATATCAAAATTTGAGCTAATGAAGTGTAAAAAAGTGATACATGATGAATTATTTACTTACAACATTAATTTTAGTCGACGTTGATAGAATAAAATAAGTAAACTTGGAAAATCAAAGTCATTTGCCGTTCAAAAATATAAGTAGAATGAACCAAAAAATAAACAATGAATAAATATTTCCATATTATAAATTACTAACATCTTGGTGCTTTGTGGACTTGTACTTAAAGTATAGGGAGTTTTCCAAAAAAAAATTGAGGACTTTTCACTTCTAGCCAATAGGTTTTCATTTTTTGCAATTAAGCTTTTGATTTTTTTTTTTACTTTCACCTAAACCTTTTCAACTTTGCAAATTAACCCCAACACTTTTTTATTTTCAATGTTGATCCCTCATACTTTTATCTTTTACAAGTTTTTCGTTTTACGTTTCGTTCTAAATTTTACGAGTGAATACGCCGCAACATGCGTGTGGGTTCAATGATTTTTCCTCTTTTTTTCCCATTTGACAGGTCCGCCGCAATGTGTCTTTATTTCCATGTTTGATTGGTTCGTCGCAATGACCGGGATCCTAGATCGACTTAGGTATTTTTTTTCTATATTTTACGTTTTAGTTTAATTTTTTCGCATTAACACGACGCAATGTGAATGATGGTTCAACGATTTTAAACTTGTTGAAATTAAATTGTTTCCCTATGAAAAACTGATCAGAAATGGTGAACTATGTGGAATATGTGCATACACACTTTTCCGAGAAGGTTTTTAATCAAGAAATTAAAAACAGATGAAAAAAAAAATAACTTTTGTTTCTCCTTTTTGCATATATGGTCGACGAGTCAACATGGAATTCAATAAAATACAGAAAGGAAGAAAGTCGGTGATGTACCTTACTTGATTGTTCAAATTAATCTAGCGATACTGTAATATTTATATACTATTAATTTTTAACATTATGGTGCATTAAAATTTGTACTCTAAGCATATATTCTTGGACATTGGTTCTTTTTACAAAACAACTAGGTGGTGTGGGTTATTGTTTTGGGCCAACTCTCTTTAATCGGAACGGTACCTGTATTTACAGGTAAAATACCGGTACTGGTACCGAACCGAACCGGTATATTCGCTACCTGTACCCATTTTTCCCGGTTTTCAGAACCGGTACTTTGGGTACTGGTACCGGTTCAATACTGAACATGTACCGTGTTCATCCCTAATCGACATCAAGTATTTGTATTTCCCTCCACAAGACATTTGGAAACACAATGTGATCGTTTGGATATCTAACTTGATACAAAGGTGTGTAGTTAATCCTTAGGTTTGTGGTTTTAAAATGCAACGAGCGAGTCGATAGAGAAGTATAAAATAGATTCATTGTGCCGTAATTTGTAAGGGCCTAGCCGTATAAAATAGATTCATTGTGTTGTAATATGTAAGACCCTAGCCGCAACGCGGCGGATCTTACATCTAGTTTAGGTCAGAAAACAACTATAAAACCATCATCATCATCATACTCCGTAAATCCCATCAATAAAAAAAGTAAAGGTTGGGTCTGAAAAGGGTAAGATGTAAACAATCTTACCTCTACCCTGTGAGTCTTAGAGGGGTAAGATGTAGACAGCCTTACCTCTACCCTATAGGAATAGAGAGACTGCTTTCAGTGAGATCCCCGGCTCGATAATAGTTTTGCATCAAGCCTTGGATACAACGCACATAATACTCATCAATTAAGATAAAGGCCGATTAGTACATGTGCTCCTTGTCTTTTGGCTATCAACGCCATCATATGATACATTCAACTCTTTTAACGTTATTTTCACGAAATTAGTAAAACAAAGTTAAAAGTAATGCAGTCTCACTTTTACTCCTCAAATGCAAATGCATATATTACAGGAGCTTACCGCGAGACGTAGGGGGTGTTTGGCCTAGCTTTTTTTTAACAAAGCTTATAGCTTTTTTTACAAAATAAGCTTAATTTGATGTTTGGTTTAGCTTTTTAAGCTTATGCTTATTAGCTTATATAAGCTAATTTGAAGAAGCTTATTTGAAGATGGTTTTTAAGCTTATTTGAAGAAGCTTCTTTGTGTAAGGGCAAATGATATAAAATAAGCTATAAGCTAATCCAAACACTTAAAAAGAGCTTATCAAATGATACAAAATAAGCTATAAGCTACTTTAAAATATAGAGTTAAGTTCCTGTACAAATAAAATAAACGTATGAAACGTACGAATTGGGGGAAAAAGCAAAAAGTGGCGGTGTCATTTTGGTAATTATCAGCAACTTCAAAATTACTCTACTAGAGTAATTTTGAGCTTCTGTAGAGTAATTTTGTAAATGTTCATGTAGAGTAATTTTGGTCGTGTAGGGTAATTATCAAAATTACACTAACCCCCCCCCCCCCCCCCCAAAAAAACCTAAACCACCCCCACCCCCCCAAAAACCTAAAAAAACCTAAACCATTGTAAATGTTCATGTAGAGTAATTTTGGTCGTGTAGGGTAATTATCAAAATTACACTAACCCCCCCCCCCCCCCCAACTAAAAGCTAAAAACTAAACTATAAAGCTAAACCCCATAACTAAATGCTAACAAAATTACTCTACAAGACATTTTCCAAAATTACTCTACAGAAGTCAAAATTACTCTACTAGAGTAATTTGATAATTACCCTACATTTCCCAAAATTACTCTACAGATGCTCAAAATTACTCTACTAGAGTAATTTTGAAGTTGCTGATAATTACCAGATTGCCACCGCCACTTTTTGTTTTTTCCCCAGTAATTTTAAAGTTGCTGATAATTTACCAAAATGACACCGCTACTTTTTGCTTTTTCCCCCAATTCGTACGTTTCGTACGTTAATTTTATTTTTATTTGAACTTTACCTTAAAATATAAGCATAGGGCTTGGCTATACAAGAAACCCCATCTTTTTTAAAAAACTATGCAAACCCAATGTGAGCCATTGATTATCTCTCATCTAACTTGATCAATGGCTCTCATTATTTTGGTAAGATTTATAATTAAAAGAAATAGTATAATATACATTTGAAAGTCTGGAAGGGCATTTTTGGTAGAACAAAACCCACTTTTTGGCATTGAAAAATGACAAAACCCACTTGTGTCATCATCTCTCTCCTCTTTCTTCTAGTCAAATCTATTAATAAATTATTATCTCTCTCCTCCTTCTTCATCATGTGAAAAGAAGAAAGCTTCATAATCTTCAATGGTGATCCGTCAATGGTGATCTTCATTTGAAGATAATTTCAGCATCATGTGGTCTGAAAAAATCACAAAGACACACGCACGAGTGTGTGTGTGAGAAGAGCGATGACAAGATGAATGTTTTTAGAGAGAGAAAGTTGATGTTTTAGATAGAGAAACAACAATCTTCATCACAAAGACACACGCACGAGTGTGTGTGTGTGAAGAAGGTTTGAAGATCTTCTTCGTGTTCATCGGACGGGTATAGATCCGGTAAGTGTTCTTGAAATATCATTTCACACTTGATTTTTTGTTGAAATGGTTGTTGATATGTTTTTGTGTGCTGAAAGTGTTTTAGTAATGGTTAATGGGGTATCCATGGTTAATGTTAATATATTTTAAATAAATCAAAATCTTTAGGATGAGATTTTGAACGGGTTTTTTTGTTGGTTTGGTTGCTTATTAGGGGCTTTTGATCTTAACAGTAGCTGTTTTTTTGTTAGTTTGGGTTGCTTGTTTGGGTTTTTGATCTGAACAGTAAGTGTTTTTTTGTTTGGTTGCTTGATTCACAGACTCAGGCCCATAACATGTGTTAAGCCCCCTGTTACAATGTTATATAACGTGTGTTGATTTACAGAAACAAACCCATAAAAATATTTAATTGAGAAGCTGGATGGATGTACGCGAAGTTAATGCGTGTTCTAGTAATGGTTAATGTTCATGTATTTTAAATAAATCCAAACCTTTAGGATGAGATTTTGAACGGGGTTTTTTGTTGGTTTGGTTGCTTGTTTTGGGCTTTTGATCTTAACAATAATTGTTTTTTTGTTGGATTGCTTGATTTACAGAGACAGTCCCATAACATGTGTTAAGCACCTGTTAGAATGATATATAACGTGTGTTGATTTACAGAAACAGATCCATAAAAGATATTGAATTGACAAGCTGGATGGATGAAGGCGACGTTAATGCGGGGACATTGAATAAGTCACATCCTTTGGGAAAGAAGTCTTCGTTCATTTATAACATGTGTTGCTGGTTCATGCTGTAACAGAACACCATGATGTAACCTGACATGTGTTCATGTATAACATGTGTTGAGCCCCTGTTAGAATGATATATAACGTGTGTTAACCTTTTGTTAATTAAAAAAAACAAGTAATATCTATTTTATTTTTGTTGATGTTTAAAATATCCGATAATGTGGATACTGAGCGTAAAACTTGTACAAGTAATAAATGTAGAAGTTAGTATGTAACGTGTAATATGAAACGAGCCATTTATGGTAACACATGTACCGGTAATTTTGGAATATATAATATGAAACGGGTCATTTGTTTTGCACATTTTGGAATGTATAACATGTGTTAAGCCTCTGTTATAATCTTTTTGTAACCTGACATGTATTCATGTATAAGCTAGTGGTTTACAAAACACCATGATGTGTATATACTGATCTAACATGTGTTACAATTTGTCTGTTCGGAACATGTAATTGCTTAACATGTGAGAAGGGTGAAAACAGTCGACGGGGGCGATGAGTTTAATGGGGAGCTTAGTTAATATCGTAATCTTGTTGTAACCCCACTTGTATACATATGATAACATGTAAGCATCCATTATAACCCGACTTGTATTCATGTATATGAAAGTGGTTTGCAAAACATCATGATGTGCATATACTGATCGTAACACGTGAACAAGTTAATATGGAACATACAAGTTAATATCGTAACACCGTATACCTGGGATAAAGTGTGTTAACCCTCTGTTATAATCTTGGTTTAACCTAACATGGTGTCATGTATAAGCTATTGGTTTCCAAAACACCATGATGTGTATATACATACTGTAACATGTGTTAAGTGACTGAAATGTATAACGTGTGTTAAGCATCTATTATAACGTTTGTAAAGACTTCCATAATGGATGAATAAACTCCAATACTAACTTAATAACAACAGAGTAAACCTGATATATCGTGTGTTAAGCCTCTATTATAACATGTCTTAAGACTTCCAGAATGGATGCATAAACTTCAATAGTAACTGTAACAGTAGAGGTACAAATATGGGCGCCTCCAACAGAAAATGTGTTAAGTCTAGACCGTTTTAACATCGTGTACTAGAGAAAACAAGAAGAGTCTCACATTACATATTACTAGTAAACAAAAATACATAGCACTAACACGTGTTACGTTGTATGGGTTTCATGTCACATGTAACACATGCATGTCCTGAAGTTCAAACTATAACACGTGTTAGTTGTGTTGTGCTGTAACATAAACATGGCATGATCCTTAAGCATCTGATCCATGTTTGACGAAACCAACGGTCCCGATAATTGGATCTTGTTTCCCTTGTATCCATCACCATCCTAATAACAAAAAGATAAGATAACCGTTAAGTCGTTAACCAGACATAACTATTAACACATTCATAGCCAGAAAATCTTTTTCTCAAACAACATCACAAGTTTTTAGCTAAATTGCAATCTTTTTCTCAAATAACATCACAACACAGCCAAAAATCAGTTCATATGCAAACCAAGCATAACTTTTTAACACAAAAATAAAAACCTGCAAATTACATAAACATTTACCCCTTTTAAGAACCATTTTAACAAAAAAAAAAAAAAATCATGTTTCATCTCTATAACAGCCATTACACAAAAATCTATTAACAACCAGGTTTTATGAATAATTTTTGATATATTAAGTGTAAAAAAAAAACTCACAGATTTAACAACTCTTAACACCTTACAATTTCAACAAATTATTCCAAACAAATCACATACAAAACAATAACCAAAATAATGATAATCAAACGAATTAATCATATATGACAACAACAACAACAACAACCTGTCGAAGAAGATCTGCATCAGAAGCTTAGCTTCAATTTCTTCAACACTTGATGGATACGCCTTCGTTTCCGTGAGTCTCCGGCGGAGCCTCGGCGGCAAGACAATGAGCATTTAATTCATCGTCAGTATGGACGTCACTGATAATGAACCTGTTGGGGAGCAGATGGCCCGACGACATTAACTCGTTCGTTGGTGGATTTATCTCCATGGACATTCATGGAGAAAGGAAGAAATGAAGGAGTATATGGTCAAGGAAGAGATGCAGGTCTTTAATGGAGGACTTTATTGTAAATGAAAATGATAGAGAAATTAAGAGAGAAAAGATACATTGGGATTATAATTGTGCAATAAATGATGTCAGATCATATTAGAAAAAAAGGTCAAATATCTTTTTGAATTGGGTATGAATTTACAAATGTACCCTCAAAAGCAAAAGGTAAGATGGAGATGGCTGGGACACGTGGCAAATTGTAGGCCTTGTGATGGGTTTCCAAAGTTTTCTAAATTTAAAGGGTTTTTTGTGGAGCATTCCCCTGTAAGCATAAGCCAAAAAATAAAAGCTAGCACAAACACCCACGTAAAAACAAGTATAAAACCCTGCAACCATATTTAGGTCAGAAAAACAAGTATAAAACCCTGCAACCAATCGGAAGCCCGAGCTTTTCCGGCGAGCGTTAACTCTTTCAGATTGGCCACTTAAGACACGGGAAAGAACATGAAGAAATCATCATCATCTTCATCGAGTAGAATATCTCTGGAACAATTTGTCTCCAAAATGACCCCTCTTATCGATATGGAAAAGGTACTCACTTCTCCCTGTGTGCGATCCATCTATCAAATTCATTTCAATTCAAATACACATTTAGTTAGTATGTTGATTGAATCGTAATTTTAAATTTCGCAGTGAATCATGAATATATATCTATCTTACTTTGAGAGGTTAATTAGAGGATATTGAGTTATTTAGACTAGTTAGGGTTTTTAGTTTGGGAATTAGGGATTTCCTCACTTGATAATATCCTGATGAGACTTGATGATAGGAATCGGAGCACGCGACAGATAGAAGATTTGAAATTAAACGAAACGGATGGATCTACGGTCCGTTTATGATACAGAAACACCACATAAACGTACAGCAGGGCAAACTAAAATTGGATTAAGATACAGATACACCGCTTAATCCGCAATTTGACTCCAAGAACACCATTCAAGTTGCCAAACTTTAACTAGCATGAAAACAATTAATCAACTCATAATCCAATGAGAAAATTAACCAAACAAAATTTCATTCATCAACTCTATCATTTTTTCCTTCATTCACAACTGACCCCTACTAAGGTATTAATAAAAATGCAAAAGGTACAACTAAAAGAAGCACAAAAGGAAAAAAAATTACTATAAGAACATGGCCTAACCGATAGTAGTGGGGTTGATTGCATGGACTCTACCACATAATACCCGATCCAGATTGTTTTTGACCCGTCTCCATTTCCAACGACTAACGATTCGAAGTTGTGGTGTTTTATCGGGTTGTTACCTCAATCATTTGTGCTGATGCCTGCATGTTTGAATATATTAGCTAAGGTTTATTGTATAAGATTATTATAGTTAGAAGAATGGTTGTAAAAATCGCTACACACTAGTCAAGTAGTCGGGCGGTGGAATACCGACTAGCGATTAATCTGGATTAATTGGCTTGGAATTTATATGTATTTTTCAGACATTTATATAAAATTCTTTAAACTCCTTAATCATATTGGATTAATAAGTATAATTTTTCAAATAGTTTAAATATTTTGACTGCCTTTGACCGCCTACCAATTTTGGGACCGACTTAGTGAAATTTAATCAGTAACCTACCAATTACTGATTACTTGGCGATTAATCCCAACTTTTACAACTCTGATTAGAAAAGATAGTTAGAATATACGATTTCATTAGGTTTCTTTGTAATTATCATTATTGTACTCATATAAATATACAAATAGTTAATTGATAATTTACAATACCTTACGGGGGGATTCGTCAAGTTTATATCATGTAGCCTTAGCAACTAGTGATTGTTATCTTTTGTGTTTAATATCATTGTAGGAAGCTGAGATATCTGCATCAATGAGCTCTGGTGCTAATAGAAATTTGGATTCTGCATCAAAGAGAGGATCCACCATTCTTAATTTGAAGTGTGTAGATGTTCAGGTTTGTAATTATTTGCTCTGCTAAGAAATAATACAAACGACAATTTCGTCTTTTGTCAAAACTATCGAGAGTTGTATCTTATTTATGCTTTCAATTTGTTCTTACCGTAGACTGGGCTGATGGGCAAAACTCTTCTTGAACTTCAATCGAACAAAGGAGATGTTCTTCCAGCTCACAAGGTAAAACGGTTGATACACTCATTGCATGCCGTTTTTTGTTTCATTTGGAGATATGTGTATCGTTATATGTTATTATCCGGTTTCATAAACGTGATGGTCTCTGATTTTGTTGCAGTTTGGGACTCATGATGTTGTTGTTCTAAAACCGAACAAGGCTGATTTAGGCTCCCCTGCACTTGGACAAGGTGTTGTTTATCGATTAAAGGTAGCTAGTTTATTATAAAAACGAGTAAAATGCCATTTTTGTCTCTGAGGTTTGGCCAGTTCTGCGACTTTCGTGCAAAGGTGTTTTTTCGTATCTGGATCCAAAATGTTTGAAATCTTGCCATTTTCATCCGGCTCGTTAACTCCATCCTTTTTTCTCCAATAAGTCAGGGGTATTATGGTCCTTTTAGACATTTTTTTAATTAAACTTAAAACACTATAAGAAATAAAGTCAACGGAGGTGGATCTTTATTTCTTATAGTGTTTTTATTTTAATAAAAAAAGACTAAAAAGACGGTAATACCATTGACTTAACAGAGAAAAATGGATGGAGTTAACGAGTCGGATGAAAATGACAAGATTTCAAACTTTTTGGATCCAAATGTGGAAAACCTTTGGATAAAAGTTGCTAAATTGACCAAACCACATGGACGAGACGAAAATGGCATTTTACTCTTTAAAAACAATTCCATCTTTTGTTATTCTTTTGGATATTAAGATGCTTGTGTTACATTTTACAGGATTCATCAATCACCATTGCTTTTGATGATATTCCAGAAGAAGGTTTAAATAGTCCTTTACGCATTGAGAAAGTGGCTAACGAGGTACAATGTTTATACCTAATTTTCACCATTTTCTCCAATTCTTATCTTATCACAGTAAGAACCCTATATATTAATATATATGTGTGTAGGTGACATACAGAAGGATGAAGGACACGTTAATACAGTTAAGTAAAGGTATTCGAATGGGTCCCGCTGCAGATTTAGTTCCCGTCTTATTTGGAGAGAGAACTCCAACAGTAGCGAAAAAAGACATCTCCTTTACCCCGTTCAATAAAAATCTTGATCACTCTCAGGTTTTAACTGTTTTATTCACTTATCTATTAGTTTGTTTTTGTTATATTCATATAGTTTATCATAGAGTAATGTAGGGATGGGCTTTTTTTCCCAAAT
>JARYGA010003598.1:0-69554 GCA_030545235.1 Helianthus tuberosus | reverse complement strand
CACCATGTAAGTGCTCTTTTCTGGAATACGCTCGATGCAAATTCAACCTTTCGTTCGTTTGGGCATTGAACATGACAAAACGTGCTTTCGAGACTCTCAAACCATTGTAGGAGCCCAGTGGCCCCTTTAGACCCAGTAAATGTGAGTGGCTTAGCTGAATTGAATGTCTTATAGTTGTACAGAGCATTGTTGTTGTTGTTGTATGCTTGGTTTACTTGGGTTATTAGGTTTGGGAGTACAGCAGCGATTTACTGAGTGATAATAGCTACGAGTTCGGCGTTATTTTGAGGTTGTGCATCACGTCGAGGAGGCATATTCTAAAAGAGCAAAAAAACATGGAAAGGAAACAAGTGATCATTTGTTCGTTACCTAAAACAAACAAATGACACTTGTGACTAATCAAAGTAAATGGGTCATACTAATGTATTGTGAAGACATGCTTTAGCCTATAAGTGGACACTCACCCCAAGAGTTCCCAGGTAAGAGTGACTGGTCCGATTATGTGGATTTGTACGAACACTCTAGCCTTAGACAGAAAACTCGAGGTACAGGCACCCACCCTTCCAAATAAAGCTCGTAGGATCACGGAATCAAACGACACCTAATATAGGTAACTATGTTAATAAGCCAAACCTAAATCGGGAGATAGGATAGAATGAGGTCTTGTAAATTAAATGAGTGTTGGAACTCATATAATATGGTTTAACAAAGCCTACATTCTGATTTGGAACCTATCCTAAGTGCTTATGACCCGTTACGACTCGTTAAGGTAGTTTACGCTACTTTAACGTGTCGTTCACGCAAAAGCATGTTCGGATGGTCTAACTAGCCTTATGATAAGTATTATATTCCCTAACATGTTTAAATATGTTGCATAATCAGTTTAGGGGTCAAAATTTTGGTTACATATGCTTAAAATGAAATTATGCGTAAAAAGGGCATTTTGGTCATTTCCTAAGGCATATAAACTACCTATCATACAACTAATTAAGCTAAGTGACCATAAGGTATAACCTCGGAAGGTTATTCCCTCTACAACTATGGTCACAAAATATGTTTGGTCGGATCCTAATGATCGACCAAACGAGTCGGGTTCGAAAGTCTAAACTAAAAGTGACGAGTTAAACATGTTAAAACATGTTTAACTAAGTTAGAAAACTGATTTGGTATCAAAACAAAGTGTTTTGATACCCGAAAATAGTTTCCTCGCAAAATGCACATAATCGTGCATTTTGACCCAAACTTTGACTCGTCACTACGACTAGTAAACGTGGTAATCAGTAGGTATAATCGCGAGGGATTATAACCATCATGATTACGATCACGTTGCAAAGTTCAATTGAACTTTGACTTGATCAATTATGGTTAGAACCGAAAGTCAAACAGAAAGTCAACTGTTTGACTTTGACTTGTGTTGTAGAACACTCAAGAGCTCAAGAATACTCAGTTAGGAAGCCTCTAACAATGTGGTAGCCTCCAAGGAGAGTAAGAGAGGAAGAAGAAGGAAATGAGCAAGTTGAAATGAATGATTTTTGTTGCTATTTGTAGTTGAAGATGGATCATAGGATCATGCCAAGTGTTAGGAGGTGTTGTAGGATTAAAACAAGTGTTTAGTGAGGTGTTGCAATCAGAATAAGTGTGGCAAATAAGAGTTCTTGGTGTCTAAGAAAATGAACAAGAAGCTACCAGCTATCTTCTGACTCTGATGATCTCTCGTGCCCCGTGAGAGAATAGACCATTTCTCTCGCGCCCCGCCAGAGGCCAAAATATCATAAATGTCAGAAATGGTCCCTACAGCCTCTAAACTTGTTTTTCGACGCGTTTAACCCCTGTTAACCCAATTTTGAGGCTTTTATAAGGATGTTAAAGCATAGGGAACTTGAAATGTGCTTGGAAGTATCATGGATGTCCGTTCATTTGGTCGTACGATCGCGTTATTCGGTTAATTACGACGGAACTCGAACGGACGCGAAAAAACGATTCAAATTACGCGACGAATGGTATTTTTGCATTCCCATAACTAAAATAAAATATTTTAAAGATTACAAAAATTTTTGGATGTCCGGATATGGTCAGAAGGTAAGATATGCACGTATATGCAAACTTATGCAGTTTTTGACGCTTTTAGTCCCTATGAGCAAATAAGCGCATTTTCGCATACCGAACCGCTCAAAACTTATTTCTAAGCTATGTTAAGGGTATTTAGGGTATGTTTAGCTTATGATCATGTTCCGGAGTGTACGTTGCTATACGGATCGGTAGACTTTTGAAGTTTGTCATAAATAGTGCCTGTGATCGAATAAACTTGTTTTTGCCATACCAAACCATTCAAAACTTGTTTCTAAGTTATGTAAAGGTTATTTAAGGTATGTTAAGCTTATCTTACCTTTACAGAGTGTATGTCGCGTTAAACTGATTATGTTTACGCACCAGTTTGCGTATAACTTTCTAGAAAGCGTTTAACAGTTTGAAATCCAACAAAATCAAAATGTGCAAAAATGTCGAACATAAATAAAAAAATATTGGGGTCAAAACACATTGCTTTATTGATAATTGAACTGCTTAGAGTTATACAATGATTACATAAACACAGATGTCACAATAACATTAATCTACCTTGGTTCAGCATGTGAATCAAGAACAATTCCCCGTCTTCGAAGCAAAGTGTTACCCTTACCTCCAACCACTCGACTAGCAATGCCTTTGAAAGTTAATGGGGGTTTCTTATAAGCCTCTTGCAAGTTACCCTTGGATTTTTTACGATCATCCATACGAGAAACTTCACCACTCTCCATTGAACAAGGAAACAAACAACCATGCTATGAAAAACCAGAAAACCAAGAAGACAACGAACAGAAAAACGTAAAACCCTAAACTAGCTTAAACCCTAACCCATGAATCTTGCAGAATTATATAGAGATGACGGTAAATCAAGGTTTCTGCCTCACCAGAAGGACCGATAAACCAGCAAATCTATACAATATGTTCGAATCCACAGAATCAAGGCGGCGACTAGAGAAGAGAAAACAGAAAACCTTAGCTTCAAACCGATCACTACTGCTAACAGAGTTCGTATTAGGAATTTGAAAGATCAAATTCTAATAACAGATCCGCTACACAAGAGATCACGATGAAAAACAAGGGTTTGCATGAGGAACGAGAAGTCGCCTGGCTAGAGAGAGATTAGGGTAATGAATTCCATATCCTAACATAGACGTATCACAATAGACTATAAAGTCCTCAGTTCCTTCTGGTAATGCGAGGATGGGTGCGTTGGTTTATCTTTGCTTAAGAATCTTAAAAGCTTCTTCCTGTTTCGGTCCCCATTCAAACATAACTGATTTACAGGTCAGTTTGGTCAAAGGAATGGCTATTAAAGAAAAATCTCGAATAAACTGTCTATAGTATCCTGCCAGTCCAAGAAAACTTCTTACTTCCGTTGATATTCAGGGACTTTCTACTTAGTAATTGCCTCGATCTTTATGGGATCCACATGAATTCCTTCATGATTTACCAGATATCCAAGGACTTGCACTTCTTGTAACCAGAATTCATATTTTGAGAATTTAGCATAAAGCTTCTCTTTTCTCAACAATGTCAGAAGTGTATGCAGATGTGCTGCATGTTCCTCTTTACTCTTAGAGTAAATTAGAATATCATCTATAAAGACAATTATGAATTTATCCAGGTATGTTTTGCATATCCTGTTCATCATGTCCATAAATGCGGCTGGGGCATTGGTTAAACCAAATGGCATGACGGTAAATTCATAATGACCATATCTTGTTCTAAAAGCAGTTTTAGGAATGTCCTCGTCCTGTACTTTCAGGTGATGATATCCTGAGCGTAAATCGATCTTAGAAAAGAATCGAGCTCCTTGAAGTTGATCGAACAGATCATCGATTCTCGGTAGTGGGTACCGATTCTTAATCGTAACCTTGTTCAATTCTCGATAATCAATGCACATACGCATTGATCCATCTTTCTTCTTAGCAAACAACATTGGTGCTCCCCACGGTGAAGAGCTTGGTTGTATAAAACCTTTGTCAAGAAGTTTGTCTAATTGCTTTTTTAGTTCCTGAATCTCCGATGGTGCTAATCGATATGGCGCTTTGGCAATCGGTGCCATCCCTGATATTAGGTGAATTCTAAATTCAACCTCTCTATCAGGCGGTAATCCAGGTAACTCTTCTGGAAAGAAGTCTGAGAATTTAGATATTACAGGAATATCCTTTTATTATTTTCCTTTAGTATTAATGATTACAGAAATCATATATACTACTCCTCCTTTCCTTTCATAACTTGCAGCTTTCATCACACGGATGAATTTTGTCGGTCGGGTTGGCTTGTCTCCTTTGATTGTGATCTTTTCACCACTTGGTGTACTTACTTGTACTGACTTTTGATCACATAAAATACTGGCACAATTGGCTATCAACCAAACCATTCCTAATACGACATCAAAACCGGCCAGATTCATTGGGTAAAGGTTAGCAAAGAAATGATGGTTCAGGATTTCTATTCTTGCTCCCTGCAAGATTTCACTTAACTTAACGGATTCTCCATTTGTTTTCTGTACCAGAAAATCTTGTTGAAGTTTGGCTAGGGGATGGTCAAGAAATTTGTAGAAAGAAGTACTGATAAAACTTTGGTTTGCACCAGAGTCAAACAATACTTTGGCAAATATGTTATTAACTAAGAACGTACTGGCAATCACATCCGGAATCATCTTGGCTTCCTCAGCTGTCAGAACAAAGGCTCTGGCATTCTACTTATGTGCTTCAGTTGTCTTAGCCTTGTTGGTTATGGCTAGAGCTAGTTTCAGACAGTTTGGTTTGATGTTACCAGATTCTCCACAATTGTAGCATATCCTGGCACAAGCCTTTCTCCTACAATCTTCCTCCTTATGTCCTGGGTACTTGCAAAAGTTGCAGGACACAGCACACTTCCCTGAGTGCTTCTCTTTACAAAACTTACAGTAAGGTGTCGAAGGACCTGTCCCTTTTCCACGGTTAGCATTATCGTAGCGAAATTCCCGAGTAAGTTTTTGAGCTAGATTCTTTCTCTGGTTTTCCTCTTGGGTACGTACCAATTCATCACTCAGGGTATTAGCTAGTTCTACTGCTTCTTCTATGGATTATGGCCTAGCTGCCTTGACTACGTGTCTCATCTCACTAATTAATCCCCAAATATAATGGGAGATTAACACTGGTTCAGGTGAGGCTAAGGTTGGCACTATCCTTGCATATTCGAAGAATATGGTAGTGTAATCTATCACACCCCGGCCACGTAAAGCAACAAATCGTAGCGGAAACGTCGGGGAGTGTCATAACAGAATCATTGTTTCACAACCATGGATTAGATAGTTTCGTTTTATTGAATTATTGAACTCATTGTTTTATTACAATCAGATAAATAAAAATAATTATCTCTCAAGTTTTAAAGTCGCTAAGGCACGAGTTCGTCCTATGTGTAGCATGCATCAATAATCGTCATATAGCAGCACCTGAAACATATGTGAAAATAGGTATGTCAGCATAAAAATGCCTGTGAGTAACATAGGATTTGTGTATTAGATTCATGGCTTTGGATAACACAAGAAAAGGTTTTGTCACACCCCGACCTCGTTAAAACAACAAATCACGGCGGAAACGTCAGGGAGTGGAGCGACAAAATTATTGTTTCAACAACCATGGTAATTAAAGTTTTGTATTATTAGAATTAAAGTTTACATTGTCTTATGAATTAAGGAAAACATAACATAATTAACCGTCTTTTAAGTCACTATGGCCCAAGTCCGCCTACGTGTAGCACAAACATCATCATGCATTTGCACCTGAAACACATGCGAAAATATGTACGTCTGCATAAAAATGCCTGTGAGATACATAGGTTTTGTTTGTGCAGGATTCATGACTTGTAGTTAAATGAAATGTTTAACAAAAATGTAGTCATGAACCTTGTATAATTTTTTTTTATTAAATCATGTGAAAATCAATTAGAGAATCATATGATATAAAAGAACAATGCATGGTTAAGTAAATAACCAAGCGGAAATGAATTTGTATAAAATATGTGATTTGTAAAACAATGTTGTGTTTTTGTATAAAATGTATCATGTCTTTGTTGTCACACCCCCCCAAAATCCACCCGCGGAGTACCACCGCTTGGAGGCGTGACTGACCAGGATCAAGCCACCAATCATATTGAACAAGTAGATAAGTAAACATAAATCAACAAACCAATATGAAAGGTGTTCAAAACCAAAGCATAGTTAAGTGTTTAGCGGAAGCATAATTTGTAAAACCGATAGCAAGTATTAAATATGAAATAAGGTAAAGTCTAAAGCATGGCACACATTGCCATATTCCACGACGACCGTTCCTCCCTGTGCAAGCTCCATGGGTACCTAATAACCTGCAAGGCATGTAGCAACGAATCAACAACAAAGTTGAGCGAGTTCACAGATAGTTGTTTGGTTAAAGTATTCATTTCATAAATCGTATATATATAGTCGTTTTGTAAACCATGCATCGCGTTAATCCTTGCTGCCAATCCAGGCATGCGTGCGATGATTAGTGGGGGCTTCCCATGTGTTACAAGACCACTCGTATCGACTGCTACGAAAATATAAGAGGTGCCCTAAGTCAATGTCTATCAGCATTGACCCTTTGCCCATAGTCCATTAGTACACGCCCGTCCGACTGGCACGGTGTGAGGTTTGTTAAACCTAATAGCGCTATTAACTAATGACCCGCTCGCCCTAGGCCTCGGCGATTAAGTCGATAATTGAGGGACTTCCTTTGATAGAGGTGATGGTCTTAAGATCATGTACGTAGGCTTTACGTACGTGCCCTTAAATCCGAGGACAGTAGTAAGTATATCTTTACGTAGGTTTTACGTACGTGCCCTTCAACCGAGGACAGTAGTAATTTGTTTAATAGAAATAGTTGTACGAGTAGTTATTCAAACCCATTCCCAACCCCTGGGAATCCCATGCCTTGGCTAGTGTGAACTCACCTTGGTTTGCTCGGTATGCTAAGTATGCTCACAGTTAATCAATCACGTCCTAAAGTACGCACGTATACATAATCAGTTTGTATTCACGAAGTTGGCACGTAAGTATAATCATAGTAGACAACGCATCAATAATTACTAAGTAGCACATTGCACATATTCATGATCAGGCGTAACATCTAACAGCAGTTAGTTAACTCAGTTAGGACTTAACATAATCAAATTGCCAAACAGTTTACCAAGTCGGCGAAACACCCCTGTTTCGCCGTGAAACCCTTTGACGAAACACTTCTGTTTCGTCGATTATCCTTGGCGAAACACACTGTTTCGTCGTTAACCCTTGGCGAAACACACCTGTTTCGCCGTAAACTCCATTTCGTGAACAAGTATCAGTTATGCAGTCATCACAGAAACCCTAACCCCTGCTAACAGTCGTCATTAGTATTATCGATCATCATCATCAGTAAAATCATGTAATCATCACAAAACAACACTCTTGTAATCTATACCCTATGCATAACCGTTTGCTAGAAAATCATACAATACCCTAAATCAATACATATGTAAAATCGATAATCATACAAAAATCATTAGCACAGAAATCATCATCTAGTCATCATGTAACTTACGCATATACTCCTTTTGATTCAGAAATCAAGCATATACACAACATGTATAAAGAAATCAAAGGACAAAGAAACCGATTAGACGAGCACGCACTAACCGAGATATCCGGGATGATAGTTTGATCACTAGAGAGGGCTTGGGGAAACACACACAACTGCCGTCACACTTGGGAGAGTTTTAGGGTTTCAGATTGTTAAAACGTGTGAAACTGAACTCATTTCCCGTAAATATACACGAAACAGCGTTCTGGGCCCTTAGTGGGCTTCGCGTAATAATGGGCCGGCGAAACAGCCTGTTTCGTCGAGAGGCAAATGACGAAACACCCCTGTTTCGTCGAGTGGTTATTGGCGAAACACATCTTGTTTCGTCGGGCCGTTTCATGTGTTAAACAGTTTAAGTTTTTCAACAGGTTTCATGTTATACAACCAAACACAAAATCATGCAAACACAATACATTTTATCATATCATAACATGTGCAGTTACAAGTTAAACAAGTCAAACAACTACACAGTCAAAGTCAACGTGCTTTTAATGCGAAAGTGAAAGTCGGAAACTCGAGTTGTCACATTATCCCCAACTTGAAAGAAATTTTGTCCCGAAATTTAGCATGCGGTTACTGAGGAAGCTAAGTAAGTTATGTCGTTTACTGGTTTTCCTGGGGTGTCACTTCATCCCCCCGTTGATTTGGAATTTCACCCCGAAATTCTGTAGTAGCTTCAGCCTCAGTAGTGGTTGAACGATTTCCGAATAACTGGGGATACTTGAGTTTCATTTGATCTTCACGCTCCCAGGTGAACTCTGGGCCGCGACGGGAGTTCCAACGAACTCGTACAAGAGGGATTCTCGTGTTCTTGAGGACCTTAACATCCCGGTCCGTCATTTCAACTGGTTCCTCGATGAAATGCAACTGTTCGTCGATAGTGAGCTCCTTCAAAGGAACTATGAGGGTCTCATCTGACAGGCACTTCTTCAGATTCGACACGTGGAAGACGTTGTGAACTGCACTGAGTTCAGCTGGTAAGTTCAGTCTGTAGGCCACTTTGCCTATTTTCTCAATGATTTCGAATGGTCCGACATATCGCGGACTGAGCTTGCCTCATTTGCCAAAACGAACCACACCCTTCCAGGGTGAAACTTTAAGTAGCACTCGATCCCCAACCTGGAACTCGAGTGGTTCCCTGCCCTTATCGGCGTATGCTTTCTGACGGTTACGAGCTGC
This sequence comes from Helianthus tuberosus, assembly GCA_030545235.1. Lineage (NCBI taxonomy): Eukaryota > Viridiplantae > Streptophyta > Magnoliopsida > Asterales > Asteraceae > Helianthus > Helianthus tuberosus. The sequence goes on along the minus strand of JARYGA010003598.1, from coordinate 60,690 downwards.
CGCCATGCATTGTCGTATTTGAGCAATTTTTTCTGTTGTGTCTACTACCAGTTATGGACCTGTGATTTGACTATCACCCACCTCTGCCCAACAAAGAGGTGATCAGCATGTACGCCCGTACAATGCCTCGAATGGAGCGGCTTGAATGCTGGTGTGGTAGCTGTTATTGTCCGAAAATTCCACAAGTGGCAGATGCTTTTCCTAGCCGTTGCCAAAGTCAATTACACACGCACGAAGCATGTCTTCTAAAGTTTGAATAGTTCGCTCAGACTGCCCATCCGTCTGAGGATGATAAGCTGTGCTCATGTCTAAACGAGAGCCAAAAGATTTGTGCATTGCTTGCCACAGTTCTGAAGTAAAACGTGCATCACGATCAGAGATAACAGAGGTGGGCACCCCGTGCCTCGAGACAACTTCCTTAAGGTATACTTCTGCTAGAGTGGAGAACTTATCCGTTTCCTTAATAGCCAAGAAGTGAGCAGACTTAGTGAGTCGATCCACGATCACCCAAATAGTATCATTCCCACGTTGAGATCTATGCAGGCCAGTAACAAAATCCATGGAAATTTGCTCCCATTTCCATTGTGGTATCACTGGTTGTTGGAGTGGGCCTGAAGGTTTCTGATATTCCGCTTTGACTCTCGCACAAGTCAAACACTTGCTAACGTAAGTGGCTATGTGAGCTTTCATGCTAGGCCACCAATATGTAGTTCTGAGGTTGTGGTACATCTTATCCGAACCAGGATGTACTGAGTAGCGAGACTTATGAGCTTCATCCAATACAAGCTCGCGTAAGTTGCCATAGAGTGGGACCCAGATGCGTCCTGTTACATAGTAGGCTCCGTCTGCCTTTTGTTCTAACCTTTGCCTTGAGCCGCGTAGGGCTTCAGTCCTGACGTTTTCTGGTTTCAATGCTTCTACCTGAGCATCTCGTATCTGTGAAGGCAGACTAGACTGAATAGTGAGTTGCAACGCTCGTACACGCCTAGGTGTAGTATCCTTTCGACTGAGGGCGTCGGCCACCACATTGGCTTTGCCCGGATGGTACTTTATAGCACATTCGTAATCGTTCAGTAGTTCAACCCATCTACGTTGTCGCATGTTCAATTCTTTCTGCTTGAATATATACTCAAGACTCCTGTAATCGGTGTAGATGGTGCACTTAGTGCCATACAGGTAATGTCGCCATAACTTGAGCGCAAAAACAACAGCTCCCAGCTCTAGATCATGTGTAGTGTAATTCCGTTCGTGAATCTTAAGTTGGCGCGAAGCATAAGCAATAACTTTATCCCGTTGCATCAACACACATCCAAGACCTTGGATGGATGCGTCACAGTAGATTACAAAATCGTCCGTGCCTTCAGGCAATGAGAGGATAGGTGCGCTACAAAGTCTGTCCTTTAAGTGCTGAAACGCTGTTTCCTGTGTATTACCCCAACGATAAACAACACCTTTCTGTGTCAGTAGTGTAAGCGGCTGTGCAATCCTTGAGAAGTCTTTGATGAACCGTCTGTAGTAACCCGCCAAGCCCAAGAATTGGCGTATTTCGGTCGGTGTGCGAGGTGCAGGCCAGTTCTTGATCGAATCTACCTTGGATGGATCGACATGAATCCCATCCTTGTTTACCACGTGGCCTAGGAAATGGACTTCACGAAGCCAGAAGTCGCATTTTGAAAACTTGGCGTACAGTTGTTCCGCTCGAAGGAGTTCCAAAATAAGTCGCAAATGATGCTCGTGTTCCTCCTGACTCTTCGAGTAGATCAGGATGTCATCGATGAAAACAGTAACAAACTTATCAAGATAAGGTTTGCACACCCTGTTCATAAGATCCATGAAAACCGCAGGCGCGTTTGTTAATCCGAATGGCATGACTAGAAACCCATAGTGACCGTAGCGAGTCCTGAATGCTGTTTTGGAGACGTCCTCGTCCCAGACTCTTAGTTGATGGTAACCTGACCTCAGATCAATCTTCGAGTAATAGCTCGACCCTTGCAACTGGTCGAATAAGTCGTCGATGCGTGGAAGAGGATAGCGATTCTTCACGGTGACCTTGTTTAGTTCGCGGTAATCTATGCATATGCGGAAGGTACCGTCTTTCTTCTTCACAAATAGTACTGGAGCTCCCCAAGGCGAAGAGCTAGGGCGAATGAATCCCTTTTCCAAAAGTTCTTGTAGTTGCTTAGACAGTTCTTCAAATTCGGTTGGAGCTAAGCGATAAGGTGCTCGAGCTATTGGGGCTGCTCCTGGAGCTAGCTCGATTTGAAATTCGACCTGGCGATGAGGCGGTAGCCCAGGTAACTCTTCAGGAAACACTTGAGGAAAGTCGCGTACAATAGGAATATCCTCTAACTTCTTCTCTTTCGCCGATGTATCTGTAACGAGTGCTAAAATAGTTGTGTGCCCCTTCCGCAAACACTTCTGAGCTTTCAAGAAGGAGATAATGCCACTCACGACACCACTCTTGTCGCCTTGAACTTCGAGAGGTTCTTTGCCAGTACGGGGAATACGAATGACTTTCTCCTTGCATAGGATCTCTGCTTGTTGTTGGGATAACCAATCCATACCAATGACGATATCAAAACTACCCAAGACTATAGGAATGGGGTTGAGGGAGAATGTCTAACCAGCTAAGACGAGGTTACAACCCTTGACTATGTGACCACTGTGGTGTCTGTTGCATCTATTGCACTTTGGGTGATTTCCTCGATACACACCCTGCCTTTGACTGCCAGAAGACTGCTGACTGGGGCTCTGGTAATTATCTGTCTTTCGCTGTTGTGCCTGGGATTGAACCGAAGTTGAACCCTTGCTGGAGGTTCCATCCCATTTTCGCTTGTTATCACTAGGAGTAGCAGTAGTGATAGCAGTAGTAGTAGCACTGATACGTTTAGGCAGCCTGTTCTGTTCCACTGCCTGGTCTGTGAGACGATGCGCAAGACGAGTAACATCCTGGATAGTAGCAAGGTTGGCAGAAGTCACATGACTCTGAATCTCTGGTACTAAGCCTTTGAGGTACAGCTCCATGCGCTTAATGGGAGGATCCACCATAGTTGGACATAACACTGCCAGTTCATTGGATCATTTCGTGTACGCTTCTATCTCTGACCCCGTCATCTTCAGGTTAAAGAACTTCACTTCCATTTTGTGAATGTCATCACGACTACAGTATTCACGTTTGATCAGTTCCTTAAAGTCATTCCATAGGGTGGCGTTAGCAGCCTCCAGCCCCATCATCTGAACTTGCGCGTTCCACCAAGTTAGCGTAGTGCCTTCGAGAGTACCAGTGGCATACTTCACCCTACGAGCCTCAGGGCATTCACACATCTCAAAAGCGGACTCGAGCTTTTCAAACCAATGGAGGAGTCCAACTGCTCCTTCCGTGCCACTAAAGGTAGTAGGACGACAGTCCATGAAAGTTTTGAAACGTGCACACAGGTGGCTGAGCGTGTTGACCTGTCGTGTGCGTAAGAGCAAACATACTTGAGCACGAGTGTTGGTTTATGAGGGTAGGGTCTAAAGATCCTAGAGTAAGTGGTGATGGCAGGTTACACCTCCTGCCTGGGCAGCTGCGAGTGCTGCAGTAACTTGTTCAGTGATCAAAGCCGCCAACTGGGCTTGAGTTAGGTTAATGCGTCCACTCATGATCTTGATATCAAAGAGAACATGAGTGAGAGAGGTTCGCGAAAGTGCGATGACAGAAGAGAGTAAACACATAAGTGTTTCAATCAACAGTTGTTACGTTTATCTAAGCATACCATGAGCAAAGTTCTATGTAATCTAGCAAGTAGAGAATGTAAACATAAATCATATCACCTAGAATGTCGAGTCTTGCACGTGGAGCGAAGCGTCGTTGTGGATCGTTGAGCACTGTTCTGGTTATAGTCTGGTTTTAATAAAAAACATTTTCCCCTTATTAAAACCGAGTTCTCTATAACCAATGGCTCTGATACCAATCTGTCACACCCCCCCAAAATCCACCCGCGGAGTACCACCGCTTGGAGGCGTGACTGACCAGGATCAAGCCACCAATCATATTGAACAAGTAGATAAGTAAACATAAATCAACAAACCAATATGAAAGGTGTTCAAAACCAAAGCATAGTTAAGTGTTTAGCGGAAGCATAATTTGTAAAACCCATAGCAAGTATTAAATATGAAATAAGGTAAAGTCTAAAGCAAGGCACACATTGCCATGTTCCACAACGACCGTTCCTCCCTGTGCAAGCTCCATGGGTACCTAATGACCTGCAAGGCATGTAGCAACGAATCAACAACAAAGTTGAGCGAGTTCACAGATAGTTGTTTGGTTAAAGTATTCATTTCATAAATCGTATATATATAGTCGTTTTGTAAACCATGTATCGCGTTAATCCTTGCTGCCAGTCCAGGCATGCGTGCGATGATTAGTGGGGGCTTCCCATGTGTTACAAGACCACTCGTATCGACTGCTACGAAAATATAAGAGGTGCCCTAAGTCAATGTCTATCAGCATTGACCCTTTGCCCATAGTCCATTAGTACACGCCCGTCCGACTGGCACGGTGTGAGGTTTGTTAAACCTAATAGCGCTATTAACTAATGACCCGCTCGCCCTAGGCCTCGGCGATTAAGTCGATAATTGAGGGACTTCCTTTGATAGAGGTGATGGTCTTGAGATCGTGTACGTAGGCTTTACGTACGTGCCCTTCAATCCGAGGACAGTAGTAAGTTTATCTGTACGTAGGTTTTACGTACGTGCCCTTCAACCGAGGACAGTAGTAATTTGTTTAATAGAAATAGTTGTACGAGTAGTTATTCAAACCCATTCCCAACCCCTGGGAATCCCATGCCTTGGCTAGTGTGAACTCACCTTGGTTTGCTCGGTATGCTAAGTATGCTCACAGTTAATCAATCACGTCCTAAAGTACGCACGTATACATAATCAGTTTGTATTCACGAAGTTGGCACGTAAGTATAATCATAGTAGACAACGCATCAATAATTACCAAGTAGCACATTGCACATATTCATGATCAGGCGTAACATCTAACAGCAGTTAGTTAACTCAGTTAGGACTTAACAGAATCAAATTGCCAAACAGTTTACCAAGTCGGCGAAACACCCCTGTTTCGCCGTGAAACCCTTTGACGAAACACTTCTGTTTCGTCGATTATCCTTGGCGAAACACACTGTTTCGTCGTTAACCCTTGGCGAAACACACCTGTTTCGCCGTAAACTCCATTTCGTGAACAAGTATCAGTTATGCAGTCATCACAGAAACCCTAACCCCTGCTAACAGTCGTCATCAGTATTATCGATCATCATCATCAGTAAAATCATGTAATCATCACAAAACAACACTCTTGTAATCCATACCCTATGCATAACCGTTTGCTAGAAAATCATACAATACCCTAAATCAATACATATGTAAAATCGATAATCATACAGAAATCATTAGCACAGAAATCATCATCTAGTCATCATGTAACTTACGCATATACTCCTTTTGATCCAGAAATCAATCATATACACAACATGTATAAAGAAATCAAAGGACAAAGAAACCGATTAGACGAGCACGCACTAACCGAGATATCCGGGATGATAGTTTGATCACTAGAGAGGGCTTGGGGAAACACACACAGCTGCCGTCACACTTGGGAGAGTTTTAGGGTTTCAGATTGTTAAAACGTGTGAAACTGAACTCATTTCCCGTAAATATACACGAAACAGCGTTCTGGGCCCTTAGTGGGCTTCGCGTAATAATGGGCCGGCGAAACAGCCTGTTTCGTCGAGAGGCAAATGACGAAACACCCCTGTTTCGTCGAGTGGTTATTGGCGAAACACATCTTGTTTTGTCGGGCCGTTTCATGTGTTAAACAGTTTAAGTTTTTCAACAGGTTTCATGTTATACAACCAAACACAAAATCATGCAAACACAATACGTTTTATCATATCATAACATGTGCAGTTACAAGTTAAACAAGTCAAACAACTACACAGTCAAAGTCAACGTGCTTTTAATGCGAAAGTGAAAGTCGGAAACTCGAGTTGTCACATTTGTTCCTGTCAAAGTGTCTTAGATAACGCTACAATATGTAATATAATAAAAGCACTTATATATAGGAAGTACCAGTGGCGTATCCACCATGCTTTTATCACATTACACATAGCCTCGTTATATAAGTCACTTATCAATAATCAACTAAAATGTATTGTTTAAAACCAATGTCAAAATGTTTATGTGTAAACCATGTTCAATGTCATGTGTAAACTGTGTCATGTATACCCAAATGTAATGTATAGCAAGTAGAAAGTATCTACTCAAACTATATGATAATGTCTATGTGAAAAACGAATGTCGTGTATGGTGAATAAATAGTATTTACTCAACCTCGTAGGAGAATGCACAAAACAAACTTTTTGAATAAACCTAAGTTTAAATCAAATGTTATGTTTTGCAGAAAAACAATGCTTTATGATTACAAACATTTATGCAGTAATGTTTATTCGCATACATTCAATCCTTGCGACTGTTTGGACAAACCCTTAAACGAATTAAAGGTTTATCAAGTTATGTATATCGGATTCTGTCATTCCCAACTTCCAAACAAACCTAGGAAGTCGGAAACGGGATTTGTCAAGTCCTATGGTACCATTACATACTACCGAGCGGTGTGATCAATGTTAATGAATGTATTATTGTCCCGACTAAACATACCAAATATCATAACCAATGTAGCATGTGAAAACCATGTACTAAGTATGTTAAGTAAACATACATAGTAGAAATGTTCATGAAATCAATTGTGCCCATATGCTGAGTAAACATATGCAGCAGAAATGTTATGTAAATCAATGTGTCCATATGCTGAGTAAACATATGCAACAAAAGTGTCTTATGAAATCAATGTGCTAGCATGCTCAGTCAATATACATAGCAAAACATAGTTGAAATTATGTACTATAGGTGTACTAGGTGAAACTAGCATGTTTATGTCATAAAAGCATTGAAAAGCACGAAAGTAACAAGTATGCACATGTGTATCACCCCAAAGTATTTGAAAGCGGTAAAAGAGGGGGAACTATGTACTCACTTAGGATTGCTTATTAGTCTTGGGATTAAGACCAATTTAAGCTCCAAGGATCACGGAATTAACAAGGCACCTAATATAGGTAACTACATTAATTAACGGATCCTAAATCGGGAGATAGGATAGAATGATGTTCTATAAATCAAATGGGTATTTGAACTCATATGGCATGATTTAATAGAGCTAACATTCTGATTTGAAAGTCTACTTAAGTGCTTTTGACCCGTTTCGACCCGTTACGGTAGTTTAAGCTACTATAACGCGTCGTTTGCGTAAAACTAAGGTCGGATGGTTATCTATGTCCTATTTCAAGTCTTACTTGCCCAATTATGTCTAAATATGTTACCATATTAGTTTAGATGTCAAAAACATGTTCACATATGCAAAATATGGATTTATGTTCAAAAAGGGCGTTTTGGTCATTTTCTATGGACATATAAACTACTTAACGGATAACTAACCAACCTATGTGATCATAAGGTATAACCTTAGTAGGTTATTCCCTATGCAACAATGATCACTAAATAAGCTTGGTCGGATCCTAATGATCGACCAAACGGGTCGGGTTCGAAAGTCTAAGCGGTTGTTTAGACCGCTTAACTTACGACCCTAAACAAGCACTAAACTAGTAGTGACGAGTTAAACATGTCAAAACATGTTTAACTAACTTAGAAAACTGATTTGGTATCAAAACAAAGGGTTTTGATACCCGAAAATAGTTCCGTTGCAAAATGCGCGCAAATACGCATTTTGACCGAAACTTTGACTCGTCACTACACCTAGTTAACGTGGTAATCAGTAGGTATAATCGCTAAGGATTATAACCATCGTGATTACAATCACGTTGCAAAGTTCAATTGAACTTTGACTTGACCAATTGATGGTCAAAACCGAAAGTCAAACTGTTGGTCAAACAGTTTGACTTTCAGCTCTAAATAGCTGAAAATCACTACTAAGCCATGAAAGAACACTTACAAGGTGTTCAAAGGCTAGAAGGATGATCTTAGAACTCAGGTAGGTAGCTCCTTAGCAGGAATTCCTCCACTTAGAGTTCCAAAATGAGAAATGAGCAATGAATCAAGTGAATGGCCAAGCTATTTATACTGGTGGTGAACTTGTAAGATCATTACAAGTGTTTATTTGGCCACCAAGCAATAAATCTCAGCCATACATGTGTTAAGGGACAGCTAACATACTTGGGGAGGTGTTAACTTGCTCCCCAAAACATGGAAATTGCATACAAGGGCCTGATTTGCAAAACAGCAGCTGAAAAACAACTTTCTGTTACTGGACATGCTCTCGCGCCCCACGTAAGAAATGAGGCTGGGCTACGCGGCCCGCGACCTCTGGTCATTTCAGCAAAGTTTCAAAAGTTACACCTTTGGTCCCTGCACCTATATAAGCTGATTTTTGGCACATTTAACCCCCGTTAAGCCATTTTCAAGGCTCTACAAGGTCGTCAAAGTATAGGGGACTCAAAATATGCTCGGAAAGATCAAAGATGTCAGTTCGTTTGGTCGTACGGTCACGTTGTTCGGTTAATTACGACGAAACTCAAACGTACGCGAAAACGATCCAAATTAAGCGACGAATGGTCAGAATGTAAGATATGCGCGTAAATGCAAACTTACGCCGTTTTTGACACTTTTAGTCCCTGTATGATCAAATATGCGTATTTTTGCACACCGAACCATTCAAAGCTTATTTCTAAGCTATGTTTAGGTTATTTATGGTATGTTTAGCTTATGATCATATTCTGGAATGTACGTTGCTACACGAAACGGTAGACTTTTGCAGTTTGACGTAAATAGTCCTTGTGAGCGAATAAACTTGTTTTTGCCATACCAAACCCTTTAAAAATTATTTCTAAGTTATGTAACGGTTATTTAAGGCATGTTAAGTTTATGTTGCTGTTCTGGAGTGTTTGTCGCATTAAACTGATTAAATTTACGCATCAGTTTGTGTTTAACTTTCCAGAAAACGATATAGAGTTTAAAATCGATCAAAAAATCAAAACGTGCAAAATGTCAAACATAAATAAACAAATATTTGCGATCAAAACACATTGTTTTATTGATTTTGAATTGTTCGGAGTTTGTAAAATGATTACACAAGCACAGATGTCACAGTCTCCCCTACTTTAGGAAATTTCGTCCCGAAATTTATTTAGAGGAATCTTGTGAGAATAGATGTTGATATTTCGCTTTCATCTGATCTTCACATTCCCAAGTAAATTATGGGCCATGTTTAGATTCCCAGCGAACTTTGAAAATAGGTATGCGCTTGTGTTTGAGCTTTCTGACTTCACGGTCCATGATTTCCACAGGTTTCTCAACGAAGTGCATTGTGTCATCAACACGAATTTCATCAAGTGGTATGTGGAGGTTCTCATCAGCTAAACACTTTTTGAGATTGGACACGTGGAAAGTTGGATGAACATTTCCAAGTTCATAAGGTAGCTCTAGTCTGTAGGCTACTTTTCTGATTCTTTCAACGATCTTGAATGGTCCAACATAGCATGGTGCAAGTTTTCCTTTCTTTCCAAATCTAATCACACCATTCCAAGGGGATACCTTGAGTAGGACGTGATCATCGACTTGAAATTCTAGGGGCTTGCGTCGTCGATCCACGTAACTCTTTTGACGGCTTCTAGCTGTCTGAAGGTTATCACGAATCTTCTTGACCTTATCTGTAGTCTCTAGAATGAGTTCGGGTCCACTAAGCTGAGCTTCACCTATCTCATTCCAGCAGACCGGTGAATGACATTTTTGACCGTATAAACCTTCGAAAGGAGCCATGTTGATGCTAGAGTGATAACTATTGTTGTAGGAGAATTCGATCAATGGTAGATGCGAATCCCAACTACCACCAAAATCAATCACACAAGCTCTAAGCATATCCTCCAGTGTCTGGATTGTTCTCTCAGATTACCATCCGTTTGAGGATGATATGCTGTTCTCAAATTAAGTTGGGTTCCCATGGCAGATTGCATGGTTCTCCAAAAGCGAGACGAGAATTGAGCATCTCTGTCAGATATAATGTTCAAAGGAACACCATGTCGGGATACAATCTCATCCACATAGATTTTAGCAAGCTTGTCAGCAGATAGATCCTCATGGATCGTGTTGGATCATCGTTTGACCCGAATGAGTCGTTCAGAAGAGTTTTGAGTCAGAATCAAAGGCGGAATCAGTGATTCTAACTTGATACAGCTTGATTCTCCCTAATTATCTTCTTATTAATAATTTCAAAGCTTTTACAGATCGTTTGACAAACTGGCAGCACCTCGGCTCTGAAATCGGAAAGTTACAAATAAATCAACAACTCAGCTATATATAGGGGTAGTGATTTCGTACGAAATAGCAAAGGCCTATTTCGGGCGAAATACCCCTTTGACATCCAAAACCTAATTTCTAACATGCTGAGCACTGGTTTATCCTATCTAGACTCAAGACTCTATAAAGACGAAGTTAACAGACATCTATGCACCAACAAACTCCCCCTTGGATGTTGACGAAGTCTTTAGCATCAAATCTTTAGTCTTTAGTCTTGATCTATCTTCCTCTCTGCCCAAAATGTCTGACACTGTAAGCTTCTTTCAATCTCTATATTCAAACTCCCCTTTGAATATTGATCCAGAATGTAGAGTCCCCATTTCAATATGCTAGAGCTCGAATTATGGTTCAAACTTTACACTATCTTTGCCATGGGGTTCTTGTTTCCTGCTTCTCAAGAATATAACATTACAATCTATTCTCCATTTTGACTTCATTTATTGTTATTATCAGTTTTTAGCAATCCAATTAAGTATCTAGGTCCAAGTTAATGACCCTAGGCACTTAATTTATCTACCAAGTCCAACTTAATGACCTTGGTTGACTTGAACGAAACAAAAACTGAATTTTGTTCAACATTTTTCAAAACATTATACTGAAAATAACAAGTTTCAACTTAATGAACTTGTTTTGACTTTTCATATTTACAAGTTAAGCATATTAAGCTCCCAACTCTTCTGTCCGGCTCAGAAACTTCCTGCATCTTCTTCAAATTGCGAATCTGAAGATCAGCTTTCCACTTTGGTTTGTCGGAAAATAAAGCAGAAATGTAAAATCTTTTTGGATTTTGAGTAAAGTTTCTATGCTAGAATGCTAAACAGAAATGAAATGCAATGAATGTAAACTATTTACAAACATATTTTTGGTGAGTGTGTTAGGGAATCATATCAGCTGTCGACAAATCACAAGTACCGTTAAGCTTTGATTTCATATTCAGAATTAAACAATTCGCTTAGATTGTCGATATACTGATCCACTTAAATTCTCACACAAATTTCAATCTGTCCAGGATACGAATTAGGTGTATTAAGAACTTAAACTCATTCATGTGTCCCACCTCTTGAATATACTCTCGTATCCAGATCCCAATATTCAGTCTTACAGGTGAGTATACCACAGATGATATCTGTAAGGGGTTAGATGCGAGGGCCATGAGAGCTCAGGCTATTGCTTCCGCAAAATCAGAGAGATGATGGCTTCGACTTTAAGTGGGTCCCCTTTAGAGGATCTTTTTTACAACAGCACATGATTAGCATTTTTCAATGTTTCATCATTTTTTATGCTGAGGGCGGTGCTATATTTCAATCAAGTGAAAAGTATTATACGGGGACTAGGCCATTGCTTCCGCAAAATCAGAAGTCCCAGGATAATACCCCAGATATCACTGAGTATAAAGACCTAGTATTTCAGAAAGAGGGGTCCTTCAAACGAGATTTCAGGGGTTACCTATATATCCAAGTAGTGTTCCCCACGAAATAAGCAAGTAATGATTTATGTTTATATCCCGAACAAACCTACTAAATGTGTAAAACCCTATCGGCACATCATCAGCGAGACTGCTTAACGCTTTTAAACTTTTCATTTCTTTAGCATACCGCAACTGTCAAACTGATGTACTATCATTTTCACTTTTTACACAAGCTCTTTTCCGGTTTTCTATTGTTTTTGGATTTTGAAATTTTTTTACTGTTTTTGTATTTTCTGAAAATATAACTTACCTCCCCCTAAATACCAAAACAAGTAAAAAATCGACAAACCATTGCAGATTGCTTTTCAACATCATCTACAGTGGTACCTTCATCTACGCCAAGAATCTCCTCCAACACCCATAAAAGCTTCATACCGTTCAGTTTTAAAAGATATTGAAATCGAGTTTTATCAAACGCTTTGGTATGTAAATCAGCTTTTTGTTCGTTAGTGTGGATTTTCTAAATTCGTATCAACTTCTTCTCGAAATAGTCTCGGATGAAGTGATGACGAATTTCAATGTGTTTCGTTTTAGCTTGATGAACAGGATTTTTTGTAATGTTTATAGCTGCCTCATTATCAACAAAGATAGGGGTGTTAAGAAATTGCAAACCGTAGTCTCTCATCTGTTGCTGGATCCACAAGATCTGAGAACAGCAACTGCTAGCAGATACATACTCGGCTTCACATGTGGACAAAGCTACAGAGGTCTGCTTCTTGCATTGCCAGGTGACCAATCGTGGTCCGAAAAACTGGCACCCCCGCTGTTGTTGACTTAGCGTTAACTTTGCAGCATCCGAAATCAGAATCAGAATACCCTTCGAGCGTGAAATCGCCTTCTCTTGGATACCACAACCCCAGTGATGGAGTTCCTTTCAGGTAGCGTAATATTCGTTTCACAATTACCATATGCGAAGCTCTGGGATTTGACTGAAACCGCGCTGCGAGGCAGGTTGGATACATGATATCGGGTCTTGAAGCTGTCAAGTACATTAGTGATCCAATCATGGAACGATACATCGTTTCATCTACCTTCTCTCCGGTGAGATCAGGGTTTATCCCATGGTTCATCGCTAATGGGGTGGAAGCTGGAGTAGTTCCGGACATCCCAAATTTCTCTAAGATATCATGAATATACTTCGTCTGATGTATGAAAATTCCCTTAGACAGTTGATCAACCTGAAGTCCCAAGAAGAATTTCATCTCACCCATCGATGACATTTCAAATTTTTACTTCATAACTCTTTCAAAATCTTTGAACAGATTTTCATTTGTTGACCCAAATATGATGTCGTCTACGTATATCTGAACTATCAGAAGATGTCCGTCGACTTCTTTAGTGAAGAGAGTGGCATCCACTTATCCACGGATGAAGCTGTTGGCAAGCAGATGTTGAGACAATGTCTCGTACCAAGCTCTCGGGACCTGGTGTAGACCATACAGTTCTTTATCCAGTAAATAAACCTTGTCTTTGTGGATTGGATCGGTGAAGCCCGGTGGCTGTCCGACATATACCTCCTCTTTTACCTTCCCATAGAGAAACGCCGATTTAACATCTAACTGATAAACTTTAAATCCTTTCCAAGATGCAAATGCTAGGAAGATTCTGATAGCCTCAAGTCTAGCAACAGGAGCATACACTTCAGTGAAATCTATACCCTCCTGCTGACTAAAGCCCTGGACTACGAGTCGAGCTTTGTTACGAATAATAACCCCTCGATCGTCTCTCTTGCACTTGAACACCCACTTGGTGTTTATCTTCCTGTGACCATCTGACAAGTCTACCAATTTCCACACTCCCAACTTCTCAAACTGACTCAGCTCCTCTTGCATCGCGTTGACCCAAGAATCTTCAGTTAGTGCTTCCTTATATGTTCGCGGTTCAATCTGCGAAATAAAACAACTATGTGAAAACTCTATTTGTAAAGGAGCAACTGTAGAATAAAAACAAGTAAGGCCTTAGTCAATTTGTCGTCTTGTGCGGACGCCTGATTGTAATTCTCCAATAATCAGCTCTTCTGGATGGTACAAAAAAGTTCTCGGCATCACCTCGCCTGGAACATCTACCTCGCCTTCCAAATTTGTGACATTCTGATTTGCACCTTGTTCACTGACTGGAATTGTTTGACTTGAAATTTGGATCTGCTCCCCCTCAGGATCTGAATCACCATGATCAAATACAGGTCTATCATCAGATTCTAGATTATCGTTGACTGCCGTCTGATTGTCAAGAGTTTGTTGAATATCATCATGTTCTCCAGCATTACTAGGACCAGCTTCATTGTCATTGGAAGCTCGAAATTGACGTCTAGATGACTCAGCTGGGAATCTTTCTTGTGATTCTTCATATTCTCTTAGAATATCCAACTCGTCATAGAAATCTGGTTCTTCTTCTATGTCAAATGAATCCCACGGAGTATCATAATTAAAACGCCATGAGTCGCCGGGATTCTGAGGTGGCATGGTATAACTTTGACACTCAACATTATGTGCTTCGATTATCTGCTTCAAGCTTGGAACAAAGACTCTTTTCAATGGACTTGCATAACCCACGAAAATTCCTTCAGTGCTCTTTGCACCAAATTTGCCATAAGGTTCTAGAACTGTACAGGGAGACCCAAACGGTTCCAGATACTTCAGGTTAGGTTTGCGGTTGTTGATCAACTCGAAACATGTCTTGTTGAATTTCTTTACTGTAAGAACCCGGTTGAGTGTATAGCAAGCGGCTGACACTACTTCTGCCCAAAAGTTGACTGGTAATTTCGAATCATCAAGCATCGTCCTAGCCGTTTCAATTAGCGTCCTGTTCTTTCTTTCAGCTACTCCATTTTGTTGCGGAGTGTAAGGAGCACTAAATTCTTGCAATATACCTCTCTCATCACAATACTCTTCCATTTTATTGTTCTTAAACTCAGTACCGTTGTCACTCCTGATTCTTCTGATTCGGGTTTGGTACAAGTTTTCAATTTTTCTGAACAACGTCATCAAACTTTCAAATGTCTCATCCTTTGACTTTAGAAAAGGTACCCACGAAAATCTCGTGTAGTCGTCTGTTACTACTAGACAGTAGAGATCTCCAGTTATGCTTTTGACATTTACTGGACCAAAAAGATCCATATGAAGTCTCTCTAACGGTCTCGAGACTGAGTTAACCTTCTTTTGAGGATGTGATTTCTTCTGTTGCTTGCCTTTGACACAGCTAATGGACTCCCCCTCAAGATGGAAACCTTTCACATGAACACCAATTACTAGGTCGTTATGTACCAGGTGATTCATTTTTCGCAGGTGTATGTTGCCCATCTTTCGATGCCACAATTGTGATTCTTTTTCTGTTGCTCTTGACATAAAACAGTGAGCCTGACCCATGGTAGTAGTTGCTACACTCATGTCCAAGACGTACAGAACATTCACTCTAGGTGCTCTCATGATAACCCACTCTTCGGGAACAACAAAACCTGGTTTCAATATCAAACATTCCTTATCCGTAAAGTGCGTTGTATACATACGATCACAAATCTGAGAGATGCTCAGAAGATTGTTTTCAAGCTCGGTGATGTAGTTAACTCTTTCAAACGTGACAATACCATTCAATAAAGTTCCTTCACCAACTATTCGACCACCTTGATTTCCTGCAAATCCCACATATCCTCCATTAAACCCTCGAACATCGTACAGTAGGGTTTTCTTCCCCGTCATGTGCCGAGAAGCTCCACTATCCATAATCCAACGTGAAACAGATCTTGGAAGCTCCTGCACATATCACAAATACTTAGTTAGATTTTGATGCCACCCAAGCCTCTTTTGACTCAGGTAGCTTGACGTTGAGGTGAGTTTTTGCAGTGTATAGTGGCGAAAAATTCTTGTCATTCATCTTTAAGCTCTCCTCAGACCCAATCTCAACCTTTTTGTATAAAAGGAAATCATTTTTAGGAGGTTGACCAGATGATTGGTCTTTCTTTGGTACATACTTCTTCTCAGAAGCAGTAGACTTTGGTTTCTCAAGTTTCTCATAGTGATCCAAAGGAACATTCATCTTTACCGGAGTGGTAGAGGATGATTGTTTTTCCGTCTCAGAAACCTTTGGTTTTGGAGAACTTGATTTCTTTTCAACTGATTTTGGCTTCCATGCTTGTTGAGACGAAGCAACCCGTTTGTAAAATTTATCAATTTCAGTTACCACATTCTTTACGGGTTCAGTTTTGATCTTGGTGTTTTCATTTTTCAAAAATTTCTTTTCAACAACCATTGGAGCCTTGCCTTTTGCATCAGCTTTCCTTTTCTGACTCTCACCAACTTCAGACTTAGGCTTTAAGTTGGTTCACTTTCGTGCAATGTGTCCAACTTTGTTGCACTTAAAGCATCTACGGGTGTCAGTTACCCGACTTGTGCCATCGGTCTGAGGCTGTGAGGCCTTTTCTTCAAAAAACTCTTCATTTGATTTTGAAAAAATCTTAGATTCTTGCTCGGAATGAGAACTCGAGCTTTTCACAAACACCTTTTTCTCAACAAACTTCTTGTTTTGAAAATTCCTTCTTTGATAATTCTTACCACCCTTATAACCACCCAACCATTTGTTTTGATTGTTGTTAGAAAAACGCGACGGTACAACAGGTTTTTTGTAGTAAGCTTTATCTTTTTCAAAGTTTAATTGTCTTTCAGAATGTTTCAAACCTTCAATTTCAGACACATCAATTTCAATCAACTTGAACACATTTCTCAATTTACCAATATTCACATTCTCCAAAGAAAAATCACGATCCGAATACAACTTATCAGATCCCGCTATCTTGTACATCACAAGATTAGATTCTTCATTTAAGTTGTTTTTAGATTTTGATTTCGGAATATATTTGTCCAAAAAGCATTCATCATCCTCAGTAGTGTCACTTTCAGACTTTAAAACATTTTCAACCATGCTTTTCACAACTTCAGATTGGACACTATCTTCATCGGAAGATGAAGTGAATGTGACATCAATTGTGTCTAGAAGCTTAACTTCATTTGTTTCATTATCATTAACCAACCCAGACTTTTTCTTTGAGAAATTATTTAACACTGGAGGTGGAACCTGATGATACCCAACCCAGGTTCCATCCGAATAAACATCTTCGCCTGCTTTGTTCTTCCCAATTGGTTTAGGAATGATATGTTGAAGAACAAAACTTGCGGAGTTGTAACTGTTTAGTTTCTACTGGATGCGTTCGTTCTCAATTTTAGCCTCTTGAAACTGAAGCTTCAACTTAGCAATCTCATCCAATTGTTGATTAATTTGCTCTTCTTTTACCCTAAGAACTCCGGTCAGTTAAAGATTTTCTTTGTTTGTTTTACCATTGCTTTCATCAGAATCTTTTACCGTTCGTTTCAGCTTCTCGTGATTTTCTGAGAGTTGAC
Source organism: Helianthus tuberosus (assembly GCA_030545235.1). NCBI lineage: Eukaryota > Viridiplantae > Streptophyta > Magnoliopsida > Asterales > Asteraceae > Helianthus > Helianthus tuberosus. The sequence continues at coordinate 43,422 of JARYGA010003598.1, read as the reverse complement.
GGTTTTCATGAATTAGTTTTTCGTTTTCTTTCCTAATTCTTTCTACGTCAATTTTATCATTTTCATTTTTCTCAGTTAATTCTTTTAATCTATCATTTGAAGCTTTTAACATTTTGTCACGGTTTAAGATCTGATCTTCAACATCTCTGACTCTTCCTGTCAGTTCTTCGGTCTTTTTACCACTGAGGTAAGCAAGTGTACTACAAACCTTGCAGTCTTTCATGCAATTTTTGCAGTCACTCTCAATCTTTGCTTTCTTACCTGAATCATTGGTTGCATCATTCGGACTGACCTTGCTTTTAGACTCAGTTCCAGAACCAGAAACTAACTCTAACTCTTTCACTGCAAACACTTTGTCAGCCATCTTCTTCAAGTTTTCTGCAGTTAATTCTTGTGACGTGTCAATAATCCCGTCATCAACTTTCTTTGGCTGTGACTCTTTCTCCTTTTCTTTTTCTTCAGCTTCTCCTCCTCCCCACCACATTCTCTGTCTTGCTTCTTCTTCTTCAGCAATTTGCTCGGTGAGAGTTTCAATATTGACAGAATCTGGATCAACAGCTATGTTTCCGTTGGGATCTAGGTAACATTCTCTATTAGCATCCCATCTATTTGCCATTTTTGCTTCTTTCCATGTATGATAAATTTTACTTCTCATGTACTGAGCTTGCATCTTTCTGTTGATGTATTTTACTTCTTCTGTTCTGGAATCTTTGAAAGGAACAATCTTTGTCATAAACGCATAGCCCACTGCATCTTCTTCTGGCAGCAATTCGCTCCAATCGAAACCCTCGTCATCATGAATAACAGCAAGTGCTCTAGATTTTTCTTTGGGGGTATCTTCAAGCTGCTTCATTCTGAGAGGTTCAGATTTGTTTTGATGGTAAATTGCTCTTTTGTAATAATCCTCTCTGAATGGATTTGCCGTATCATCAGCAGATGCCTTTCGACATTCACGTTTAAAATGTCCTTTTTGTTTACATTTAAAGCACGTGACTTTTGATTTATCGAACCCGAGCTTTGTGGAAGGTCCGCCAATAGAATGTATGCCGGTAATCTCCATGAACCTTTGTGCCCTTCTGACCGCACTAGCCATACACCATCTGATATCGATCAACTCCATCTCTTCTGGGTGGATCTGATTATAGTCCTCTTTGGTGAGGTTAGTGTTTCCAATCTTGCCTGCTACAAGGCTCTCGTATGATTCTAGGACAGATGCTAAAAACACCATTTGCTGCTTTGCGGATTCTTCACTAAAATTTTGAGCATTCTTGAGATCCACAGCAATGTTACATTGAAACAGATTCTTTGGAACTGATTGACTTGGAGTAGTTGACGATGAACCTCCATGAAAGCCACTGTTTGAACTTTCTTGATTTGACATGTTAGAACTTTCTGCTGAGAAAGCTGTCTTAGGAGACATAGTCTTCGGGATCATACTTCCTCGATAATACAGCTCAACATTCTGCTGGTATGATGAATGATTTACTTTGTTTGATTTCTTAATCTCAATTTCATGACTCTCCAATCTTTCGATTAACAGATCAACCGTCAGATCCTCTGACTTTACTGTGTTCTTCAGCATCAAAGCAAAGTACTGCCAGTCTTTTTCATCAGGCAGCGAGTCAAACAATTTGTCAACCAATTCTTCTTGAGTGTACATGATTCCGTGTCTTGCAAGTTCCAGCTTCAAATGCCCGAATCTTTCAATCATCTTTGACACTGATTTGTTTTTCAAACATCCAACCAAATCGAATTCTTTTCTTAACAACTTCTTTTTGTTTTTAACAATTTCGGCACTACCCATACATTTTACTTGCAGTTTCTCCCATAGATCTTTCGAATTTGTGTATTCAATCAATGATATTATGTCATCCCTCACGGATTGATGAAGTAAAGCAACGCATTTTTGTTCAGCAACGAAACTTTCTACTTCATTATCCACTATATTTTCATAATCCGATCTTCCCATATCAAAACCATTCTTCATGCTTTTCCAACTGAGATATGCAAAAGCTTTTAGCCATTCTTCAAACCGATTAGCCTATCTGTTGTATTCTTCAATTGCCATAAGCTTGGGCGGTTTTTTGTATGTGCCATAGGCACTTTCTACACTCAAAGCATCAGAAAGGGTTTTCTCCGCACTCGGATTTGGAGCATTTTCATTTGTGTTGTTTGACGTATCATCTCCTGTGCTTCCCGTGAAAGCAAAAGCATCACTAAACGGATTCAGAAAATCATCCATCTTTAAGTACCTGAAACAATCAACAAACACTTAGAAATTTTTTGGATTTTAAAACAATTTCAAACGAAATAGTTCACGCGGAATGAGTCTCAAGCGAAATAGACAGTCTTCAAGCGAAAAGACTTCAAGTAAAATGAGCTTTCACACGAAATGGTCTTCACACGAAATACCCTTTCACACGAAATGACTATTTCATGCGAAATAGCCAAACGAAATCACTCTCTTCAAGCGAAATAGTAGTTTTGATGTGAAATAGTGACTTTCGTACGAAATCAATGTGTATTTCATACGAAATGAGATCCAAAATTTTGATTCCGTGCGAAATAACGTTCCAGATGTTGATTTCGTGCGAAATAAGGTTCTCAAGATTGATTTTGTGCGAAATAGATGCTGACTATTTCGTGCGAAATGATGATAACATAATCATATCGGCCACCATTTTGTCAAATTGATCCGGTTTTTGTTCGAATTTCGGTCCAAATCTTTCAAGGATTAGTTAAAACACTATTTTACGTGATATATGTGAAATTTAAGCCATTTTAACCGTTAAATCCTGATTAATTTTGAAAAGAAGGTGTAGAAGTGAGAAAATCTAGTGAAAACAAGCTGAATCGGTATGAACTCTTCCTCCTGAGCTCTGATACCACTTGTTGGATCGTTGTTTGACCCGAATGAGTCGTTCAGAAGAGTTTTGAGTCAGAATCAAAGGCGGAATCAGTGATTCTAACTTGATACAGCTTGATTCTCCCTAATTATCTTCTTATTAATAATTTTAAAGATTTTACAGATCGTTTGACAAACTAGTAGCACCTCGGCTCTGAAATCGAAAAGTTACAAATGAATCAACAACTCAGCTATATATAGGGGTAGTGATTTCGTACGAAATAGCAAAGGCCTATTTCGTGCGAAATACCTGCGTGTGATTTCGTACGAAATAGCCCTTTCTATTCCGTGCGAAATACCCCTTTCACATCCAAAACCTAATTTCTAACATGCTGAGCACTGGTTTATCCTATCTAGACTCAAGACTCTATAAAGACGAAGTTAACAGACATCTATGCACCAACAGATCGGCAAGAAATGTGCTGACTTTGTAAGACGATCAATGATTACCCAAATGGTGTCATGGCCTCTTTTAGTATGCGGTAGCTTGGTAATGAGATCCATACCAATGTTTTCCCATTTCCAAACTGGAATCTCTGGTTACTCCAATAATCCAGAGGGATGTTGATGTTCTGCCTTAACCTTAAGATAAGTAAGGCATTTGGAAACATATAAGGTAATGTCTTTCTTCATACCCGGACACCAGTACTGGGTTCGAAGATCCTTATACATTTTATATGCACCAGGATGAATAGAATAACGAGACTTATGAGCTTCATCCATTAGCAAGGTGCGAAGATTGTCTAGGCTTGGGACCCACAAACGGCCCATGAAATAAAACAACCCAAAGTCTTTCAGTTCAAGCTCAGGTTTAAGATGATATGGTAATTCCTTACCCATCAAGCCTTGTGTAACACATGTATGTTGAGCCTGAGAAATGCGGGTTTGAATGTCAGATCGAACCTGAACACAGTGAAGCTTGACACGTTCCTTACACCTTAATGCATCAGCCACGACTTTCACTTTATCAGGATGGTAGCGAATTTCGCAATCGTAGTCGTTTAGAAGTGCAACCCAACGTCGTTGCCTCATGTTAAGTTTTTTCTGATTGAAAATATGCTGGAGACTCTTGTAGTCAGTGAACACTACACACTTTGTGCCGTACAGGTAGTATCTCCAGATTTTGAGAGCAAAAACTACTGCACCTAACTCAAGATAATGAGTCGTATAGTTTTTCTCGTGTACCTTTAGCTGTCTTGATGCATAAGCTATGACTTTGTTTCTTTGCATAAGAACACAGCCAAGGCCTAAGTTGGATGCATCACAATACACGACAAAATCGTCGTTGCCCTCAGGTAGAGATAGAATAGGTGCATCGCAGAGTTTCTGTTTCAAGGTCTGAAAAGCTTCCTCCTTTTTGGGTCCCCACTCAAAAGGTTTATTCTTCTGAGTTAGAGTAGTGAGAGGAACCACAATCTTGGAGAAGTTTTTAATGAAACGGCGGTAATAACCCGCTAGACCAAGAAATGCACAAACCTCGGTAGGAGTAGTAGGTGTATCCCAATCCTTAATCACGCTGATTTTGGCGGGATCTACATGAATACCTTGTTTGTTGACAATATGCCCCAAAAATTGAACTTCCTTAATCCAGAATTCGTACTTAGAGAATTTGGCAAAAAGTTGTTCTTTCTTTAGGAGTTCCATTGTAAGACGAAGTGTTGTTCATGATCAGCTCGAGTCTTAGAATAGAACAAAATATCATCAATGAAAACAATGATGAACTTGTCCAAATAAGGCTTACAAACCCTATTCATCAAGTCCATGAAAACAGCTGGAGCATTAGTTAAACCGAAGGGCATAACAGTAAACTCGTAATGACCATATCTTGTACGAAAAGTTGTCTTGGGAATATCTTCTTCAAGCACTCGAAGTTGATGATAACCAGAACGCAGATCAATCTTTGAAAAGCAAGTAGCACCCTGTAGCTGATCAAAGACATCATCAATGCGAGGTAGGGGATATCGATTCTTGATGGTAAGCTTGTTAAGCTCACGATAATCGATACACATTCGGAAAGACCCATCTTTCTTTTTCACGAACAGGACAGGAGCGCCCCAAGGTGAAAAGCTCGGACGAATGAATCCTTTGTCAGAAAGTTCCTGAAGCTGCTTGGATAACTCTTGCATCTCAGACGGTGCAATATGGTAGGGTGATTTAGCAATAGGATTTGCACCAGGTACAAGATCGATAAGGAACTCTACTTGGCGCACAGGGGGTAAACCAGGTAATTCTTCAGGAAACACCTCAGGATAATCCCAAACAACATGGATATCTTGGATAGTCTTACCCTTGCCTTTCTCCTCTACGATATGTGCCAAGAAAGCAACATAGTTCTTTCGTAGGTATTTTTGAGCTTGGGTACAAGACATAAGTTTAAGGCTACTAGTAGGTTTCTCCCCACGAACTTCTAAGATCTCACCAGTCGAAAGAGGTATACAGACAATCTTCTCAAAACAAACCACCTCAGCATGGTACTTGGCTAACCAATCCATTCCTACTATTACATCGAAACTCCCAAGTTGCATCGGCGCGAGGTCAATAGGAAAAAGATGGTTATTAAGGTTCAACTGGCAATTTCGAAGAACAGAGTCGAGTACAATGGGTTCACCACTAGCTACTTCTACTGTCAAGGGCTTTCCTAGTTTTGTTCTAGTCATCGAAAGCAAAGGCTCAAAAGCTAAGGATACAAAACTCTTATCGGCACCCGAATCAAATAGAATAGAAGCAGGTTGGTTGTTAACAAGGAACGTACCGTTCACCACCTCATTATCTACACGTGCCTCATTTGCGTTCAGATTAAAAGCTCTGCCATGAGCCTGAGCCTGATTTGCGTTTACCAACCTCGGGTAGTTGTTCCTGTAGTGGCTCAGATCCCCACAGTTGAAACATGAACCAGGCGGATAGTGAGGTCGTGCAGGATTCTGGGCAGGGTTTTGTGCTATGTTTTGTGCTGCCAGTAACGATATCCTGAATAGGATCTGGCAAACCGTCTATGTACTTTTCAATAGCCTTATCCAAAGGCATGACCATTGTAGGACAGAGCAAGCTTAACTCACGTATCTATCAGTATACGTATGGTGTTCACCACTGTCTTGCTTCAGATCATGGAACTCATTTTCAAGTGCCCTCTGCTCGTGACGAGGGCAGAACTCTCTCATCATAAGAGCTCTGAGTTCCTCCCATGTCTGACCCAAAGCAACCTCAGCACCTCGATCTCTCACAATTCTATTCCACCATGTGAGGGCCCTCTTTTGGAATACACTCGAAGCAAACTCGACCTTACGATTGTTCGGACACTGAGCATGGCGAAAGGTGCTCTCAAGACTCTCAAACCACTGGAGGAGCCCAGTTGCTCCTTCAGAACCACTAAACTTGGGCGGTTTAGCCGAATTAAAGCTTTTGAAATTGCACGGAGCAAGTGCATTATTGTTATTGTTGGCTTGGTTTATTTGAGTGATGAGATTAGGTAGCATAGCAGCCATCTGCTATGCGATAATAGCCGCCAGTTCGGCATTGAGTTGTTGAACGTTTCATCGAGGAGGCATTCTAAAAGAGGAAACATGAGAGAAAACAAGTGAGATGATGTGACGAAAAATGAGATGCCAATAAAAATCGACAAAATGTAAGGATGGTGGTCATTTGTTCGTTACCACAAAGCAAACAAACGACACACAGTGACAAATCAGAGTAAATAGGCCATAATAATGTATCACTGAAGACACGCTTGCCTATAAGTGGACACTCACCCCAAGAGTTCCCAGGTAAGAGTGATTGGTCTGATACTGCGGATTTATACGAACACTCTAGCCTTAGACAAAAACTCAGGGTACAGGCATCCACCCTTCCAGTTTGCACGTGTTCACATTATTTAGACCCAAACTTTGACGAGATTTTGGAAATTTGTGTTCATGTTTTGGTAATCACCTAAGGATAGGTGACGGGTATTGTTTTAAGTTCTAAACACAAGATAACTTGTGTTAGGGTCCTAGAAAGTTATAGTCAAGGTCAAAGCATTACTAATAACCTAATTTCCTATAACCATTGGCTCTGATACCAACTCTTCTGTCACACCCCGAGCGCGTTAAAACAACAAACCGCGGCTGAAACGTCGGGGAGTGGAGCGACAGAATTATTGTTTCAACAACCATGGTAATTAAAGTTTTGTATTATTAGAATTAAAGTTTACATTGTCTTATGAATTAACGAAAACATAACATAATTAACTGTCTTTTAAGTCACTAAGGCCCATGTCCGCCTAAGTGTAGCACAAACATCATCATGCATTAGCACCTGAAACACATGCGAAAATAGGTACGTCAGCATAAAAATGCCTGTGAGATACATAGGTTTTGTTTGTGCAGGATTCATGACTTGTAGTTAAATGAAATGTTTAACAAAAATGTAGTCATGAACCTTGTAAAATGTTTTCTTTTATTAAATCATGTGAAAATCAATAAGAAAATCATATGATATAAAAGAACAATGCATGGTTAAGTAAATAACCAAGCGGAAATGAATTTGTATAAAATATGTGATTTGTAAAACAATGTTGTGTTTTTGTATAAAATGTATCATGTCTTTGTTCCCGTCAAAGTGGCTTAGATAACGCTACAATATGTAATATAATAAAAGCACTTAAATATAGGAAGTACCAGCGGCATATCCACCATGCTTTTATCACATTACACATAGCCTCGTTATATAAGTCACTTATCAATAATCAGCTAAAATGTCTTATTTAAAACCAATGTCAAAATGTTTATGTGTAAACCATGTTCAATGGCATGTGTAAACTGTGTCATGTATACCCAAATGTAATGTATAGCAAGTAGAAAGTATCTACTCAAACTATATGATAATGTCTATGTGAAAAACGAATGTCATGTATGGTGAATAAATAGTATTTACTCAACCCCATAGGAGAATGTACAAAACAAAGTTTTTGAATAAACCTAAGTTTAAATCAAATGTTATGTTTTGCAGAAAAACAATGCTTTATGATTACAAACATTTATGCAGTAATGTTTATTCGCATACATTCAAGCCTTGGAACTGTTTGGACAAACCCTTAAACGAATTAAAGGTTTATCAAGTTATGTATATCGGATTCTGTCATTCCCAACTTCCAAAAAAACCTAGGAAGTCGGAAACGGGATTTGTCAAGTCCTATGGTACCATTACATACTACCGAGCAGCGTGATCAATGTTAATGAATGTATTATTGTCCCGACTAAACATACCAAATTTCATAACCAATGTAGCATGTGAAAACCATGTGCTAAGTATGTTAAGTAAACATACATAGTAGAAATGTTCACGAAATCAATTGTGCCCATATGCTGAGTAAACATATGCAGCAGAAATGTTATGTAAATCAATGTGTCCATATGCTAAGTAAACATATGCAACAAAAGTGTCTTATGAAATCAATGTGCTAGCATGCTCAGTCAACATACATAGCAAAACATAGTTGAAATCATGTACTATAGGTGTACTAGGTGAAACTAGCATGTTTATGTCATAAAAGCATTGAAAAGCACGAAAGTAACAAGTATGCACATGTGTATCACCCCAAAGTATTTGAAAGCGGTAAAAGAGGGGGAACTATCTACTCACTTGGGATTGCTTATTAGTCTTGGGATTAAGACCAATTTAAGCTCCAAAGATCACGGAATCAACAAGGCACCTAATATAGGTAACTACATTAATTAACGGATCCTAAATCGGGAGATAGGATAGAATGATGTTCTATAAATCAAGTGAGTATTTGAAATCATATGGCATGATTTAATAGAGCTAACATTCTGATTTGAAAGTCTACTTAAGTGATTTTGACCCGTTTCGACCCGTTACGGTAGTTTAAGCTACTATAACGCGTCGTTTGCGTAAAACTAAGGTCGGATGGTTATCTATGTCCTATGTCAAGTCTTACATGCCCAATTATGCCTAGATATGTTACCATATCAGTTTAGATGTCAAAAACATGTTCACATATGCAAAATATGGATTTATGTTCAAAAAGGGCGTTTTGGTCATTTTCTATGGGCATATAAACTACTTAACGGATAACTAACCAACCTATGTGATCATAAGGTATAACCTTAGTAGGTTATTCTCTATGCAACTATGATCACTAAATAAGCTTGGTCGGATCCTAATGATCGACCAAACAGGTCGGGTTCGAAAGTCTAAGCGGTTGTTTAGACCGCTTAACTTACGACCCTAAACAAGCACTAAACTAGTAGTGATGAGTTAAACATGTCAAAACATGTTTAACTAACTTAGAAAACTGATTTGGTATCAAAACAAAGGGTTTTGATACCCGAAAATAGTTCTGTTGCAAAATGCTAGCAAATACGCATTTTGACCGAAACTTTGAATCGTCACTACACCTAGTTAACGTGGTAATCAGTAGGTATAATCGCTAAGGATTATAACCATCGTGATTACAATCACGTTGCAAAGTTCAATTGAACTTTGACTTGACCAACTGATGGTCAAAACCGAAAGTCAAACTGTTGGTCAAACAGTTTGACTTTCAGCTCTAAATAGCTGAAAATCACTACTAAGCCATGAAAGAACACTTACAAGGTGTTCAAAGGCTAGAAGGATGATCTTAGAACTCAGGTAGGTGGCTCCTTAGCTGGAATTCCTCCACTTAGAGTTCCAAAATGAGAAATGAGCAATGAATCAAGTGAATGGCCAAGCTATTTATACTTGTGGTGAACTTGTAAGATCATTACAAGTGTTTATTTGGCCACCAAGCAATAAATCTCAGCCATGCATGTGTTATGGGACAACTAATATACTTGGGGAGGTGTTAACTTGCTCCCCAAAACATGGAAATTGCATTCAAGGGCCTGATTTGCAAAACAGCAGCTGAAAAACAACTTTCTGTTACTGGGCATGCTCTCGCACCCCACGTAAGAAATGAGGCTGGGCTACGCGGCCCGCGACCTCTGGTTGTTTCAGCAAAGTTTCAAAAGTTACACCTTTGGTCCCTGCACCTATATAAGCTGATTTTTGGCACTTTTAACCCCTGTTAAGCCATTTTCAAGGCTCTACAAGGTCGTCAAAGTATAGGGGACTCAAAATATGCTCGGAAAGATCACAGATGTCGGTTCCTTTGGTCGTCCGGTCACGTTGTTTGGTTAATTACGACGAAACTCGAACGGACGCGAAAACGATCCAAATTAAGCGACGAATGGTATTTTTGCATTCCGATCACTAAGATAAAATATTTTAGTGACTACAAAAATTTTTGGATATCCGGATGTGGTCAGAATGTAAGATATGCGCGTAAATGAAAACTTACGCCGTTTTTGACACTTTTAGTCCCTGTATGATCAAATAAGCGTATTTTCGCACACAGTGTGACAACCGTCACTTTTCCGTGCATTCCGTACACTAGATGAACAGTAATTTGTGCTTAAATGACTGTGCATGATCTGGTTTACCAGACAAATAAATTTCTGAATTCCATACAAGTGAATTCATGCATGATATATGCTGCAAGAATTACGTTATGATAGCGTTGCGTCAAAAATATTAGTAAACTCACCGGTAAGATACATCGTGTCAACAGAACTGCAGAAAGCAGTCAGACATTAGAATTGAGGCCTAGGTGTAGGTCCGACGACAAAAGTACATTAAAACCCAAGAGTACATGTAAGGGTTTAATTTATAGACATTGCGAAAGAAAAAATAAGCACTAAAAAGCACCCGAAACGCACTTTAAGTGCATAATTATGTATAATTCAGCAATAAATCAGCATTTAAGCATATGAATGTCATGCAGAAATCATGATTTATCATTCAGAATATTTCCCTAAGTGTTGGGAATTGAAAGGATACAAAAAGGTACTTAAAAGACACTAAAAAGTGTGATTTAGCACTTTAACGAACCAGTGTCTAACCGAACAACCGAACATTACCCGGAACACAAAAAAATATTGCTAGAAGCATTGTTATTATTTTTCTGAGCCAGTTAGGGTACCCGAACACCCTAACACCCGTTGTATTAAATAACATACTAGTAACTTGTTTAAAGTTCATAATAAACAAACTAAGACTTAACTATTTGGTTACATCCCAACTAAGCACCCCCCCCCCCCTCCATTTGTGGACGGTCACATAGACCCCATAAAATCCTTTCTTGATCTTGCAAGATCATGTCCAATCTTCATAGGATTTGCAAAAGATTGTGTATGGTACTTAGCAAACATAATACCCATTGGGTTATACTTAAACATGGATATAAAGGAAGCATGAAGGGAACTTGATTCATTAACACACAACTCCCTCTCTCTCTCTAGAAAGCTCACGGCCACACACCCCTATATCATCAATCATATTTTCGATTTTGGTCTTCATATTTCAAGCATCTACAAGTGTTAAGGGTCTCGTATTAGGAAGCTTGGTGCAAACGGAACGCGAAGGACCTCTTTCTCTTGCTTTTACCCACGTGTTTTTCGTCTAGATTCTTCCCTAGCCTCGAGCTAGTGGTATGTTACTTAAATCACCTTCTTGAACTATTTTAAAGTGGGTAATATGATTAGTAACGGTTAAAACTCGTAAACATACAAGTTGAAGCTTAAAAGTCTACTAAAAACACTAAAAGTGATGGTTAAAAGCTCATATGTTGTGTAAAAGTTGTAGTATTTGATTTGTGTGATTATTTAAGCCCGATCTATGATGTGGTAGCTCGAATCATCGTTTAACCCGGTTTGGTAAGATCATGGATCTTAACATAAGCTTGTTTTGAATAATACAAGGGTTAAAAGGTGAAACTCTACCACACGCGAATCATGAACTTGCGTAAAAGAGTTTTACTTGTGAAATTGTGTTTAAAACTAGCAGATCTACGCATCTGCATGTGGTATTTTCAAAGGACCACGTGTCAAGAGAAAACATACTTTTAAAGACGGATCTTACATGAACTAAATATATTTTTAGTAAATAAACAAGTGTGTAAACACTTGTGTAACAAGGAAGTTCAACAAAGAAATATTTTTGTGAATCTTGACTAGAAGTTGTGAAACTTCATATTCTTTAAAAATAAAGTTTTTAAGAAACTAAACTTATTTTTAAAGATAACAAGACTTACTAAATGTGCTAGTAAGTTACTACACATTTTTGTAAATATTCAAGTTCATGAAATGGAGAAATTAGTGATTATTGTTGATGATTATTGTTGATAATTGTTGTTGATGATTGCTGACGATTTAAAAGAAAATAAACACATGTTTTGAAAACATGGGAAACCTCCATTTTTAGGGGAAAATCTGTCGAAATTTCTATAAATTTCGACACTTAGAAAAAAATATAAGTTTTAAGAAACTTATTCCCTAAAAATGTACCTAAAAATATTACCAAGGTTTCCCTAATTTTTGGTGATAAGAAATGAGGATTTCTTCAAGAATAAAAATGGATATAAGTATGTATATTTTTGAGAGAAAAATATATATTATTTATTAATTTATCACCAACTTTTGTGCTAAGTGTATATAGTATGTGTTATACGTGCTAGTGTATTAAGACTTAAAAATACACTAAACACTCATGAGGAGTATAAACATAAAAATACACATACAACATACAAGATACATAATTCGGGTGCAAAGTGCAAAACACGAGATACTTATATTAATTTTAGAGAAATAATATAAGTAAGATACGTAGTTAAAAATATAGAATATTTTTAACACAAGAATACGTACACAAGAGATAGTGGCTGTACTTGTGCGACGCAAGTCTAGTGACTAACGTTAAGAAAACGCGTATAGGTTACGACGTTAATTAAGCAAATCCGGTGAAGTTTACGACGCACAGGAACGCAAAGTTGTGAGTTCATGCTCCCCCTTTTCTCTAACTGTTTTTGGTTTTATAACTCTCGGGGGTGAAATACATGTTACAAATATTATAATTTTTACAAAGGGTAAAAATACAAGAAGCACTCTTGGTGAGTACGAGAACCGAGTGCAATATGATTTGAGAATACGAGAAGCACTCGTGGTGAGTGCAATATGATGAGCTTTAAGAAAAGCCTAGAAAATACTAGATCATGTGAGCATAGACTAATACAAAAGATGCCATAAAGTCTTGGTGAATAATAGTACCAAGCCATTAAAAACAATCATTAATTAGGGACGAGGGTTAGATCTAACGGGTACGGCCGAGCCCCACTCATGGTCCTTATGTGACCACTTGAGTGCTTCGGTGTCCCAGTCGAGGAAAATCGACGCAGTCGAGGTTAATCGACACAGTCGAGGGAAATCGACACAGTCAAGGGAAATTGACGCAGTCGAGGTTAATCGACACAGTCGAGGGAAAATCGACACAGTGAAAGGAGAAAATACTAAAGCTCCCTATGTCCTCACATGCCTTAATGTCCTTGCTCATACACTCATTTAGTACGTGGTGTACACAAGAAAACGTGATGTATGCAATAAATACTTGATTTGTAAAGGTTACAAACTATGTTTTCATACAAGATATACAAGACGCATGAACTCGCTCAACTTTATGTTGATGTTTTCCAAAATTACATGTATTTCAGGTGACAGGATGGATCTTGGGCGCAAGTGTCATAACTAGAAGTAGACTACAAGTCTAGAAGTCATCCACTTTTGTTAAATCGAAACCTTGTCAAAGGTCGTGTTTTGAAAACTTAAATAACAAGTGCTTGTAATACTCAAGTTTTCATGAATGGATGAACATCGTTTTGATCATGTAGTTGTTTATTACGATTGAATGCAATGATAACAAGCTGGTCACACATCATACGCTTCCGCAAAAGACAGGGTGTGACAGTTTGGTATCAGAGCTTCGATTGTAGTGAACTAGGATTCTTTCTCGAGTCTAGACTACAATCACTAGAGTTCTCTCACGAAAACATTTTTCAAAAAGGTTTTCATTGCATTCACAAAAGCGCCAAGATCCACGAGTCAGACACTTTACAAAGAAAATACAAGGCAAGGACATTAGTGAGGAATACCTTTAGAATAAGGTGCCAACCAAAGCATAGTCTACACGAGTTAGACTAGCCCAAAAACAAAATGACCCCCAAAAACGAGAGTTATACGGGATATAATGCATTAAAATGCTTGATTATGCTAAGTAGCATATATGTTATTGATATACATACATACAAATAAGTGTACGGAATGATTATTGACGTGAATAAGATACTTTCGACTCCGACTCCTGTTACTATACGTAACTCGCACGATGAAGCTACTGACCTCGCGTCCTTTGCAAAGCTCATGGCTGGGAGTGATTACCAAGGAAGATGCCTAACTACGGTGAAGATGACGAGGCAGAGGCGGCAACCTTGAACAAATTCTCAATCAACGGGACGAGATCCCTGTGGCTTATGTGAAGCAAGATTGACGATATGCTTAACCAGAAAAGGGAGATGAAGTATTCATCTCGAAGGTGCCCCTCCAACTACTAGGAATTCTTTCTATTCCTATTCCATCAAATCATCGTGCCTATACGCGCGTAACGATAACGAGTGTTAGCGTGTGGACCACTGCAATGGTTCTTTCCATGACAGGAGGTATAAGGACAATAGTGCCCCCTCCTTGACTGATCATCTGCTTGGACGAGAGAAAATTTGGGGTAACTGTGCAAGACAATTTATTATTACGGGGGCCCACGTAATAACGACTTGTAGTGCACAGAAATCCTGGTGGACTCTGCGGGCCGAGCTAATGAAAACCATACAAAATTAATCTATAGGTGTCCTCACCTTCATCTGGTAGAACAACACATAGATCAGTGCTTAGGCACGTTAAAAAGTAGGAAGCCTGTCTTAGACTACTTCGTGACTGACACTTCTACCTGCATAAGAGACGCTGAGAAAACAATATTTAAGCAAGAGAGGTGGAATAACATTCAAAAAGAATCAGCGACGATACCCTCCCTATCACCTCTACACAAACAATCCCATCAAAGGGGAAATATACGCACCAGTAAAGCTAAAAACCTAAGAAAATCAATGTAGCGGGAAATAACTAAAACTTGAATGACCAAGGCGATGTAGCCTCGAGTTCATTTCAAACAATAAGCCAAGTTGGCAAGCCTATGTGAAGGCTCAATAAATGTTTCCTCGCTTATACACTGATTATATATACGTGTGAAATTGGGTAATTACATAATGGCCTATGGTGCTATGTATCTCATAGACAATTGGAATGTTGTCTAACCTACTCCATACCATTTTGGCAGAAGAAAATGCCGCCCAGGCGAGACACAAACACCAGTACGCTGCCAAGAACAGAAGCCGAGCTGTAAGAATGCATCTCACAGGCGATTTCTCGACATGAAGCCCTCCGCTCTAAGCACAGCGATGGCACTACTGGAAATAACCCTCCAACTGGCTGCACCTATAAACAATTCCTGGACTGCAAGACATTGAATTTTGATGGCACAGGGGGTGCCGTTGCATTTGTTCGCTGGGCAGAAAAGACTGACTCCATTCTAAGAATGAGTAACTGTTCGCCCCGACAGAGTGTTACTTATATCTCAGGGTTATTCGTAGATGGCGCACTCTCCTGGTGGAACCTTCAGGTTCAAACCCTTGGTGCAGATGTTGCTTATGCACTAAGCTGGGACGAGCTCAAGGAAATGATGGAAAAGAAATACTGTTCTAGAGCCGAAATCCAGAAGATTGAGGTGGAGTTCTGGAACTTGAAAATGGACGGACCAAAGATTTCCGAATACGTCCAGCGATTTCACGACTTGTCTAGGGTCGTCCCCTACTTAGTCAAACCGGAATTCAAAAGGGTTGAACGATTCATTTAGGGACTTGCACCTCAGATCAGGAGCATGGTTACTACCTCAAAGCCCTCAACCATTGCAGAGGCTATCGATATGAGTGTCACCCTTACTGAAGAGGCTCTACGTGCGGGAAAATTCTCGGAATCTGAGGATAACAAGAAAGAGACTCATGTGGAGTCATCAGGCAATAAGAAGAGGAAGTCTTCGAATCTAAAGATGAGCACCCAAGTCAACTATGGAAGCTCTAAAACAGGCAAAAGGAAGAAAGTGAAACCGCCGCATGACAGGAAAACTGATGGAGCCACTAATAAGGCTGGTGGTAAAACATACTCGGGGACTAAGCCGAGATGCGGGAAATGCACTTTTCACCATGAAGGTCGATGTCTAAGGCCTACGTGCGGAAAGTGTGGAAAACAAGGGCACAGCAAGGATGGCTGTTGGGCGAAGGACCCAGATGGGAGAAATAAGAGAATACCAGGCTGCTACAAATATGGTGAAGCAGGGCACTTTAGGAAAGATTGCCCTAGGAAGAAGCAAGCAAGGAAGGGTTTTCACGATCGAAACTCGTGAAGCACGCCAGGATCCAGATGCAGTTATGGGTACGTTCCCTATTAACCAACCTAATGCATCTACTTTTAATTAATACTGGCATCAACTTTTACCTTGAATGCTTAAGAACTTAAGAAACTGCTTGGCCTAGTTTCAAGTAAAATAGACGTCCTATATTCTTTAGATATGGGCATATAGAAGGCTAGTTTAAACAGTCGAAGCAAGTAAGGATTGTACTTAGGGAATCAGAAGGCCGGAACCTTCTGTTACCATTGACCCGCGAAGTCATAAAATGATAGTCAGCATGGATCAGAAATCCAAGTACAGCTGAAGTTGTTCGATATGAGAAAGTCAGACACATCCCTCATGCGGGTGATGGAACCCAACTTTCCTGCGATAGGTGCAAGGATGCCAAACCCCACAAGGCGGCAGATCTACGACATCCCTCATTGGTCGAAGAGGCATAGAAACGCCTCCGAATAGACTGCAGAGCCTGAGAACATCTCCGTGACGGAGGAAGTCCCAGTAGCTTTTCGGAAGACTTGCCAGGAACGCCTCTCCGTAGCGACGAGAAGAGTTCAGGATAAATCGCGTGCCAGGAGCAGCACCAGTGACGAATGACGCCATACTGACTAGCTTCACCAGCGAAGCATGAACCTCTGATGTAACTGCAAGAGCTGCTAGACAGAGGAAATTAAGGCCATAACATCCTTAGTTAAGGAGACATGGAGAAAGTTGGTAGTCTCCATTTTACATAAACTTCAGAAAATTGAGAATCAGAATCCTTTGCCAAGGACTGATGACACAAATGAGCCAATCGTAAGGTTCCAGTTACCACTCAAAGATCAACTTGAGGACAAGAGGTCCTCCACTGTGAATACAAGAGGAAGTATCCCTAAAACGACCTTTAGGACTTGCTTCGAGCATTACGGGATCCTTGTCGTATCATTTGGCTTGACACATGCATCGACAATATATTCATGGACCTCATGAATCGAACGTGTGAGCCATACCTGGATAAGTCATATACTTATTGACTACATTCTTATACGGCCAACGACCAAGGAAGGTCGTGAGCAACAGCTGCAATTTACCTTGCTACTCTTAGAGAAAGCACAGTTATGTGCAATGATGACGAAAAGCGGATTTCGAGTTCGCGAAGGGAGAACTAAAGATACATAGTGGATAAGAACGAAATTCACGCCAACCCTGCAACCAAGAGCTAAGGAGCTAGAGTTGCAATTATGTGACGTCTCTCGACAAGTCTCGATTGTACGTCGATACAACGAGACCACGACATTGCACACGCGGCACATTGATTAAGGAATCACGAGAAGAGATCTTGATATAGATACAGTGATTGCGCGCCGCAACTGGACGTCATTACCTGAAAGAAAACGTTGCACGATCTTTAATGATCACAAGGGTTGCAACACACCGATGATCGTAAGAACTCGAATTTGAACTGAGCTGCTGAACAATGCAGACTGTATGAACACAATATGTTCTTGTGTGATAAACTTTGATGAAAAGTCGGAACACTCACTTGCCCTTAGTGGAGTTTTCCTACAACGGTACCTATCACACCGTCATCTAAACCGCTTCGTGTAAAGCTTTAGACGGAACATAATGAGTAAATTCCCGTCATGTTGAACGGAGACGAGAAATAAACAATCAACTGGCCCGAGATGGCCCAGGAAAACTAGAGGCCAGATCCTTCAGATATGTAATCATATCAGGACAGCCCGTAGAATACGGAAAGATTATGCCGATGAGCGGCAGAAGTCGAAAGAATTTGAGACAAGAAGTATGGCTAAAATGAGAGCCTCGCCTAGAGAAGGCGTAGTGTGTTTTGGAAAACGAAAAGGTTGAATCCCCGGTGTAGGGATCAGAACCATTGCTCACAAAATGAAGCTCCCAGAAAAAGATCAGTGGTGATCGCGACACAATCATGTGACTAGTCTGTAGAGGAGTCTGACTTAAGGAACAGTCGTTGTTCCCACAAATAAGATTCACGTCAATGACAAACGACAAGAATTACTATAGAAACCTGCTGAGGTTTTGGACCAAGAGTCCGTGATACTATAGAAACCTGCTGAGGTTTTGGACCAAGAGTCCGTGATACTATAAGAAACCTGTTGAGGTTTTGGACCAAGAGTCCGTGATACTATAGAAACCTGTTGAGGTTTTGGACCAAGAGTCCGTGATACTATAGAAACCTGTTGAGGTTTTGGACCAAGAGTCCGTGATACTATAGAAACCTGCTGAGGTTTTGGACCAAGAGTCCGTGATACTATAGAAACCTGTTGAGGTTATGGACCAAGAGTACACAAGATACAGAAAAGTCATGATCGACTTACTTGAGTATGATAGAATTCATGACATGACCCAGAGGTTTCATGGGAACATGAAGACAAATCATGAATCTAAGTGACCATATTGGTTTCACAACTCCCCTGCGACCGATGGCATCGCTTGAATTTCGGGACGAAATTCTTTTAACGGGGGGAGACTGTGACAACCGTCACTTTTCCGTGCATTCCGTACACTAGATGAACAGTAATTTGTGCTTAAATGACTGTGCATGATCTGGTTTACCAGACAAATAAATTTCTGAATTCCATACAAGTGAATTCATGCATGATATATGCTGCAAGAATTACGTTATGATAGCGTTGCGTCAAAAATATTAGTAAACTCACCGGTAAGACACATCGTGTCAACAGAACTGCAGAAAGCAGTCAGACATTAGAATTGAGGCCTAGGTGTAGGTCCGACGACAAAAGTACATTAAAACCCAAGAGTACATGTAAGGGTTTAATTTATAGACATTGCGAAAGCAAAAATAAGCACTAAAAAGCACCCGAAACGCACTTTAAGTGCATAATTATGTATAATTCAGCAATAAATCAGCATTTAAGCATATGAATGTCATGCAGAAATCATGATTTATCATTCAGAATATTTCCCTAAGTGTTGGGAATTGAAAGGATACAAAAAGGTACTTAAAAGACACTAAAAAGTGTGATTTAGCACTTTAACGAACCAGTGTCTAACCGAACAACCGAACATTACCCGGAACACAAAAAAATATTGCTAGAAGCATTGTTATTATTTTTCTGAGCCAGTTAGGGTACCCGAACACCCTAACACCCGTTGTATTAAATAACATACTAGTAACTTGTTTAAAGTTCATAATAAACAAACTAAGACTTAACTATTTGGTTACATCCCAACTAAGCACCCCCCCCCCCTCCATTTGTGGACGGTCACATAGACCCCATAAAATCCTTTCTTGATCTTGCAAGATCATGTCCAATCTTCATAGGATTTGCAAAAGATTGTGTATGGTACTTAGCAAACATAATACCCATTGGGTTATACTTAAACATGGATATAAAGGAAGCATGAAGGGAACTTGATTCATTAACACACAACTCCCTCTCTCTCTCTAGAAAGCTCACGGCCACACACCCCTATATCATCAATCATATTTTCGATTTTGGTCTTCATATTTCAAGCATCTACAAGTGTTAAGGGTCTCGTATTAGGAAGCTTGGTGCAAACGGAACGCGAAGGACCTCTTTCTCTTGCTTTTACCCACGCGTTTTTCGTCTAGATTCTTCCCTAGCCTCGAGCTAGTGGTATGTTACTTAAATCACCTTCTTGAACTATTTTAAAGTGGGTAATATGATTAGTAACGGTTAAAACTCGTAAACATACAAGTTGAAGCTTAAAAGTCTACTAAAAACACTAAAAGTGATGGTTAAAAGCTCATATGTTGTGTAAAAGTTGTAGTATTTGATTTGTGTGATTATTTAAGCCCGATCTATGATGTGGTAGCTCGAATCATCGTTTAACCCGGTTTGGTAAGATCATGGATCTTAACATAAGCTTGTTTTGAATAATACAAGGGTTAAAAGGTGAAACTCTACCACACGCGAATCATGAACTTGCGTAAAAGAGTTTTACTTGTGAAATTGTGTTTAAAACTAGCAGATCTACGCATCTGCATGTGGTATTTTCAAAGGACCACGTGTCAAGAGAAAACATACTTTTAAAGACGGATCTTACATGAACTAAATATATTTTTAGTAAATAAACAAGTGTGTAAACACTTGTGTAACAAGGAAGTTCAACAAAGAAATATTTTTGTGAATCTTGACTAGAAGTTGTGAAACTTCATATTCTTTAAAAATAAAGTTTTTAAGAAACTAAACTTATTTTTAAAGATAACAAGACTTACTAAATGTGCTAGTAAGTTACTACACATTTTTGTAAATATTCAAGTTCATGAAATGGAGAAATTAGTGATTATTGTTGATGATTATTGTTGATAATTGTTGTTGATGATTGCTGACGATTTAAAAGAAAATAAACACATGTTTTGAAAACATGGGAAACCTCCATTTTTAGGGGAAAATCTGTCGAAATTTCTATAAATTTCGACACTTAGAAAAAAATATAAGTTTTAAGAAACTTATTCCCTAAAAATGTACCTAAAAATATTACCAAGGTTTCCCTAATTTTTGGTGATAAGAAATGAGGATTTCTTCAAGAATAAAAATGGATATAAGTATGTATATTTTTGAGAGAAAAATATATATTATTTATTAATTTATCACCAACTTTTGTGCTAAGTGTATATAGTATGTGTTATACGTGCTAGTGTATTAAGACTTAAAAATACACTAAACACTCATGAGGAGTATAAACATAAAAATACACATACAACATACAAGATACATAATTCGGGTGCAAAGTGCAAAACACGAGATACTTATATTAATTTTAGAGAAATAATATAAGTAAGATACGTAGTTAAAAATATAGAATATTTTTAACACAAGAATACGTACACAAGAGATAGTGGCTGTACTTGTGCGACGCAAGTCTAGTGACTAACGTTAAGAAAACGCGTATAGGTTACGACGTTAATTAAGCAAATCCGGTGAAGTTTACGACGCACAGGAACGCAAAGTTGTGAGTTCATGCTCCCCCTTTTCTCTAACTGTTTTTGGTTTTATAACTCTCGGGGGTGAAATACATGTTACAAATATTATAATTTTTACAAAGGGTAAAAATACAAGAAGCACTCTTGGTGAGTACGAGAACCGAGTGCAATATGATTTGAGAATACGAGAAGCACTCGTGGTGAGTGCAATATGATGAGCTTTAAGAAAAGCCTAGAAAATACTAGATCATGTGAGCATAGACTAATACAAAAGATGCCATAAAGTCTTGGTGAATAATAGTACCAAGCCATTAAAAACAATCATTAATTAGGGACGAGGGTTAGATCTAACGGGTACGGCCGAGCCCCACTCATGGTCCTTATGTGACCACTTGAGTGCTTCGGTGTCCCAGTCGAGGAAAATCGACGCAGTCGAGGTTAATCGACACAGTCGAGGGAAATCGACACAGTCAAGGGAAATTGACGCAGTCGAGGTTAATCGACACAGTCGAGGGAAAATCGACACAGTGAAAGGAGAAAATACTAAAGCTCCCTATGTCCTCACATGCCTTAATGTCCTTGCTCATACACTCATTTAGTACGTGGTGTACACAAGAAAACGTGATGTATGCAATAAATACTTGATTTGTAAAGGTTACAAACTATGTTTTCATACAAGATATACAAGACGCATGAACTCGCTCAACTTTATGTTGATGTTTTCCAAAATTACATGTATTTCAGGTGACAGGATGGATCTTGGGCGCAAGTGTCATAACTAGAAGTAGACTACAAGTCTAGAAGTCATCCACTTTTGTTAAATCGAAACCTTGTCAAAGGTCGTGTTTTGAAAACTTAAATAACAAGTGCTTGTAATACTCAAGTTTTCATGAATGGATGAACATCGTTTTGATCATGTAGTTGTTTATTACGATTGAATGCAATGATAACAAGCTGGTCACACATCATACGCTTCCGCAAAAGACAGGGTGTGACACACAGAACCATTCAAAGCTATTTTCTAAGCTATGTTTAGGTTATTTATGGTATGTTTAGCTTATGATCATATTCCGGAATGTACGTTGCTGCACGAAACGGTAGACTTTTGCAGTTTGACGCAAATAGTCCATGTGAGCGAATAAACTTGTTTTTGCCATACCAAACCCTTTAAAAATTATTTCTAAGTTATGTAAAGGTTATTTAAGGCATGTTAAGTTTATTTTGTTGTTCCAGAGTGTTTTTCGAGTTAAACTGATTACGTTTACGCATCAGTTTGCGTTTAACTTTCCAGAAAACGATATAGAGTTTAAAATCGATCAAAAATCAAAACGTGCAAAATGTCAAACATAAATAAACAAATATTTGGGATCAAAACACATTGTTTTATTGATATTGAATTGTTCGGAGTTTGTAAAATGATTACACAAGCACAGATGTCATAGGTTTTATGTTTTCAAAAATAGCCACGAATTCTTGTAAAAGTTTTGTTTCTAAAATGCGTCGTTTTGGAAAAATGTTTATAGTATATACAAAAATATACTTTGGTTTTGAGATAAACGGATGAGTAGTATATCTAAATATACTTTAGTTATGAAATAGTTAAATAGATAGTATATTAGAATATACTTTAGTTTCGGAAATAATAGATTCGGTAGTATATCACAAGTATACTTTGGTTCATGAAATGAAAAACATCGGTAGTATGATACATTATACTTTGGTTTTGTAAATAACATATCAAATTATGCTTTGGATTAGAAAATAGCACATCAACTATGCATTGGTAGTATATTTAAAATATACTTTAGTTCGTGAAATAACATAGTCGGTAGTATATCAAATTATACTTTAGTAATCAATATCACGTTGGTAGTATCTCGGAACATACCTAAATCGTGGTTTGGTAATATATCAAACTATATTTTAGTAAACAGTAGCATATCAAATTATGCTTTAGCAAACAGTATCACGTTGGTAGTATATCAAAATATACCATAAATCGCGATTTAGCAATACATTCAAACCTTAGTGCATCAAACTACACTTTAGAGACTATAGAAATACCACAAAGGCAAATTCCATTTGGTTAAAATTTGGTTTCTGACATTCCATACAACATGAATGGGGTGTCTGGTCCTATAGCGCTATATCGTACTACTAATCGGCTTGATCATTGTTAATGAATGTATAAATAACAGTATAAATGGACAAATAGTTCTAACAAACTTTGGAAATCAGTGTTTAAGCCATGGATAATAGTTCAATTCGTCAAAAGATAGTACTTATGCATGTGTAATCATATAGTTGAAAACATGAAAACACGTATTTTGACCGAAACTTTGACTCGTCACTTCGACTAATCGACGTGGTAATCAGTAGGTATAGTCACAAGGGACTATAACCATCGTGATCATGCTCACGTTGCAAAGATCAAACGAACTTTGTGTTGACCAAATCATGGTCAAAGTAGAAAGTCAAACACTGTTTGACTTTCATGCTTGAAATACATAAAAAGCATGAAAGAAGCTTACAAAAGGTCCAAGCAAGGAAGATTTGAACTTAAAATTCTCAGGTATGAAGCTTCACAAGTGAGAGCTTCAACTTAGAGAAGAAATTGAGATCAAATTGTGAGGAAAGAATGAAGATCAAGTGGGTATTTATAGTAAGTCTTGAGTTCTTAAGATCTTGACATGTGTTTTTGCAAGATTCAAAGCTCTAATCTCACCATACACTTGTGGAACATGGTTTACAATACAAGGGGAGGTCCAAAACTAGTTCATAGTATTGAGAAAGTTGCATAAAAGACCCCCAAGTTCAATCTAGTTGCTGAAAAAATGAGATTTATGTCGAAACAGAGCCGTGGCGTCGCGCCACGGCACCACCCCTATTGGGGTCGCGTGACACCACCCCTCCCCAGAGACAGCAACTTTTGAAAATTTGCAGAAATGGTTCCTGCAGCTCGTTTAAGCCATTTTCGACGCGTTTAAACCCCGTTAATCCATTTTCAAGGCTATACAAGGATGTTAAATCATAGGGTACTTGAAACATGTTTGAAATTATCTCGGATGTCGGTTCGTTTGGTCGTACGGTTGCGTTGTTCGGTTAATTACGACGAAACTCGAACGGACGCGAAAAACGATCCAAATTACGATCCGTCGCGTAATTTTTCATTCCAATCACTAAAATAAAATATTTTATTGATTACAAAAATTTTTGGATGTCCGGATATGTTCTGAACGTAAGATATGCGCAAAAATGCAAACTTATGCACTTTTTGACGCTTTTAGTCCCTGTTGATCAAATAAGTTTATTTTCGCATACCAAACCCCTCAAAGCCTATTTCTAAGCTATGTAAAGGATATTTAGGGTATGTTTAGCTTATGATCAAGTTCCGGAATGTTTGTTACTATACAAATCAGCATAGTTTCGTAGTTTGACGCAATTAGTCCCTACGATCGAATAAACTTGTTTTCGACACACCAAACCCTCCAAAACTTATTTCTAAGTTATGTAAAGGTTATTTAAGGTATGTTAAGCCTATATCACTATTCCGGGGTGTTTGTTGCGTTAAACTGATTATATTTACGCATCAGTTCGCGTATAACCTTCCAGAAAGCGATTTAAAGCTCGAAATCAAACAAGAATTGATATGTGCAAATGATACACATATCTATACAAATCCCAAGAATGAAATACAAGATTTCATTGGATTTGCATTTGTATGATGGTCGTAGTGACATAGGTGTCACATAATCTTTGCAGTCTGGTCCCGTCATTCTAAGATTTAGGAATTTATTGGTGATTTGTTCCTTCTCATTAGGAGGACAAAATTTTCTTTCCACCATTTCCTTAAAGTTGATCCATTCCATAAAACCACTTTTTGAAAAGATTAGAAGCAAACATCATCTTATCTTCATCTGCACATTTACTTATTTTTATGACCGTTTCCGTCTTTTCTATCCAACGTAAGGCTGCAATGGCTCCTTCATTGCTTGAGAATTCTATTGGTTTGCAGGCCAAGAATTCTTTTTAAGAACAACCGTAAGAGTCAGTTCTTCTTCTTTTAGGAATTGGAGCTTGGGTAATAGGTCCGTTCCCATTATTCACACTGTGACTTGGTTCAGTGTGTTGGCGTTTACTTCCATTTGCAGATTTATTATTTTCTGCTTCCTTAACAGTCTTGATAATATAAGGCATAGCATCTATAATTCCTTGTGCTACTATATGTTGGATAGCACTGTTATCCATTTGGTTTCCGTTATTCTCATTATTCTGGTTTTCCTGATTTACTTCGTTGTCCATCTGAATTGGGAATAATTAGCAGGTATTAATTATCACAGAATAAGGATAATATAATTACTTATACATAAAAACACGAACAAGTTAGTCAAAAACGTCGATCATTGCAACTTTTACTCTTTTCTATATATACATATATGCATCAGTTACATAATACAACTGGTAAATCAAATACACTAGTAGTTATGCATCCGTATCTATATATATATATATATACATATATATATATATATATCAAAATACAAAATTACACATATTTCTAGGCATGATTCTAAGTGTCATGTATCCAATCATGTATATCATGTTCGACATGCTTCCATATAAGATTTTCTCCTATTAGTCGAATTCTATCCCCTTCCTCTACTAATTCGTCACCCAATGAGTGAAGTTCCTCCAAATTTTCCTGGTTCATAGGTGGCATGGGTGTTGGTACTGGATCAGGGTGTTGAGGGATAGGTTGTCCATAAGGATATGGGTTTCTTATTACACTCTACGTCCACCATTCGCTACTCCAAAAAGGATCTAAAGGGTTAAGGTCAGTGTACTGAGCTATGGGGTTTGGTGGGGGAATTCTAGGAATCTCATAGGGATCTACATCTGGGGTTGGAAATGGATCCTCCTGGTCAGGTTCTAAATTTGTTGGTATGGGAACAAAGGTAACAGTGGCGGTTCGGCTACTTGGTTTAGGTTAGCATCTACTGCTGTAGTGGCTAACATGTGAAAATTGGCAAGCTATCTATCTAGTTCCTCTTCCCAAGGTGGCCTATTGACTGTCTCCTGAATCTGTGCATTTGCTTCCCTATTAGCCTTGACTATGGCCCTCTGTTGTTGTAATTTCATCATTCTTTTTCTTCTCTCATGTGCTCCTCTATTAAACCAACCTCTCTTTTTAGTAGTAAAAGGTTCCTCAGACTGCGCCTTAAATATAAACATTCCTTCTCCAGTATCGGCTGAGCACCCTAAGGGATTAGGTTGAGATGATGTTCCCTCATCCTTTGGTGAACTATCTAAATGACGATAAGCGTCCGAAGTTCCTTGCTCACTGATACTGTAAACTAACAAATAGTCAAATAACACATAATCACATAAGTTATTTTCTAACATAGAATTTGGGTGTCAGAAGAACACTTCTTTGGCTTAAACCAGTGGCTGTAGCTCTGATACCACTCTTTGTCGCAGCCCCCGACCCCTACCCCGGGAGTGGGCGCCGCGAGATCCAGATCAGTGGTATCGGTGTTTATTAATTTGGCAGCAGAATACATTAGGACCGTAGTTAGGAAATATTTTTATCAGAGTAAAACACCAAACTTTTATAACAAAACTTTGCCATAAAACCCAAGTTCATTTGACAGTACATTTGTAGGGATAAACCCTAATTATTGAAAACAAAATCTTCTTCTTAATTAGTTAACTTTTATAGCCACTTTTTCAAGCCTTAAGTGCTCTCCAGCTGGCTTCTATTTGGCTTTCACATTGTGCTACCTGAAACGCATTTTGAAAACATTTTATCAGCAAGAAATACTGGCAAGTGCATTCCATTTTGTAAAGCATCAGTTTTTTACACATTACAGTATTAAGGGTGATTACAATGTATATATCTACATAATTAGTCGGTCAGTAGTATCCTCAATCTCAGAAGGGGAACAAAGAAGGAATCAAAGGAGGAAGGAGTAGAAGAATGTGTCTTAAATGAAAGATCCCCAGAACCATACGAGTACGTGCACACCTGAGCGATAAGTGCAAGAGTGCCCTCAAGGAGATGCTGCTCTTCAATGTAGGTGTCTTCGTGTTCCAGGACAACGAAATGTGTGGCATACCTCGAAGCTTAATAGAGCACCAACTCAACAATCACAGGTGGATGAAACCCGTCAATCAGAAAACAGGTGTATGGAGCCGGAGAAAAGATGGGGAACATGTGAAGAGATAAGGATGCTTTTGAGGGCAGGCATAGTGAAAGAAGTACGATATCCTAGATGGATTTCAAACCTAGTAATGGTGGGTAAAAAAGATAGGGGATGGAGAATGTGTGTAGTTTAAAAAGACATCAACAAGGCATGCCCCAAGGACTACTACCCCCTGCCTGAGATTGATGTTCAAATAGATTCCTTAGCCCAATACCTGCTAAAGTGCATCCTGGATGCATACAAAGGGTATCACCAGATTCAAATGTCTATGGAGGACGAGGAAAAAACGACATTCATAACAAATGAGGGAGTCTTTTGCTACACAAAGATGTCGTTCAGGCTCAAGAATGCAGAAGAAACCTACCAAAGGTTCATGAACACACTGTTCAAGGACTAGATGGAACGGAACATGGAGGTCTATGTAGATGATATTGAGATTAAAATCCATACAGAAACCATGATGCTTGAATACAAAGTAGAAACAACTCGAACCATATAAGGAGTAAACAAGAAACTAAACCCGGGGAAATGTTACTTCAGGATAGAATAAGGCAAGTTCTTGGGCGTGATCGTGACCAGAGGAGGAATTAAGGCTAACTCGGAAAAAACACAAGTAGTGGCCGAAATGAGATCTCCAAGGTTCCTCAAAGACATCCAACAGCTGAACGTGAGTTTAATCACACTCAACCGTTTCTTGTCAAAAGTGGCTGACAAAACCCTCTCATTCATGAAGGGACTAAGGAATGCATGCAAACAAGTAAGTTTCAGTGGGACCAGGAAGCCAAAACAGCTTTTCGAGAAATGAAAAAGCTAATTTGCAAGTTAGCGACCCTCGCTACACCCTTACCGGGAGATGACCTCCTGTTATACTTATCAGCATCCAAGACAACTATCAGCGTTGTATGTAACATTTGCAAAATGAAGAAGCTTTGTGCGGGGACCCAAACATGAAGAAGCTTTCCAAACGTTGAAACAAAGACTTTGTAATGCTCCTATTCTATCCTTACCAGATGGCAACGACGATTATCTTGTGTACTGCGATGCCTCAAATCTAGGACATGGCTATGTTCTCATGCAAAGAGACAAAGTCATAGCCTATGCATCAAGATAATTGAAAATCGACGAAAAGAACTACACAACTCATGATCTTGAGTTACGTGATGTTTTTTTCGCTCGCAAAATTTGGAGACACTACCTCTATGGTAAGAAATGTGTGGTTTTCACAGACCACAAAAGTCTCCAACATATATTCAATCCGAAGGGATTGAATATGAGGCAACGATGTTGGGTTGAACTTCTTAACGACTATGACTACGAGATTCGCTACCATCCTGGTAAGGCGAATGTCGTAGGCGATGCATTTAGTCGCAAAGAACGCGTCAAACTTCATTGTGTTCGAGTCCAATCGGATATCCAACCATGAATTTTCCAAGCTCAACGTACTTGTGTAACCTAAAGCATGTTGTGTAATGAACTACCACATAATCTTGAGCTTCAGCTTGAAACTAAAGATGATGGGTTACTCAATTTCTTAAATCGATTTGGGTGCCGAACCACGATGATCTTCATACATTGTTGATGAACGAGGCCCATAAGTCTCGTTATTCTATCATTCCTATTGCAAACAAAATGTACATGGACCTCCGTACCCAGTATTGGTGGCCGAGTATGAAGAACAACATAGCCTTGTACGTATCCAAATGCCTTACCTGCCTTAAAGTCAAGGCAGAACATCAACGTCCCTCTGATTTTCTTGAACAACCCGAAGTACCAGTGTGGAAGTGGGAGAACATCACTATGGATCTCATCACTAAATTACCATTCACTTCTAGAGGTCATAATGCCATTTGGGTAATCATTGACCGTCTAGCTAAGTCAGCACACTTTTTGTCGATTCGTGAGGATTTTTTTGCTGACAAACTTGCTAAGATCTATATCTGTGAGATTGTATATCGTCATGGTGTTCCTTTGAACATCATATCAGATCGTGATGCTCGTTTCTCATCTCGTTTTTGGAAGACCATGCAATCTGCCATGGGAACCAAATTAAATCTAAGCATTGCTTATCATCCTAAAATGGATAGACAAACCAAAAGGACAATCCAAACACTTAAGGATATGCTTAGAGCTTATGTGATCGAATTCTCCGACAACAATAGTTATCATTCCAGCATCAACATAGCTACATTCGAGGCTCTCTATGGTCTAAAAAGTCGTTCACTCATCTGTTGGAATAAAGTTGGTGAAGCTCAAATCACTGGACCTAAACTCATTCAAGAAACAACAGACGAAATCATGAAAATTCGCAATAACCTTTTGACAGGTAGAAGTCGTAAAAAGAGTTATGCTGACAAACGACGCAAGCCTTTGGAATCCCAAATTGGTGATCATGTTCTTCTCAAGGTATTCCCTTGGAATGGTGTGGTTAGATTTGGAAAGAAAGGTAAACTAGCTCCTTGTTATGTGGGACTTTAAAGATCATTGAAAGGATCGGAAAGGTAGCCTATAAACTCGAACTACCTCCCGAAATTGGGAACGTTCATCCAACTTTTCACGTGTCCAACTTAAAAAAGTGTTTAGCCAATGAAAACCTCCACATCCCTCTTGACGAAATTCGCATCGATGACACTATGCACTTTGTCTAGAAACCTTTGGAAATTATGGATTGTGAAGTCAAGAAACTCAAGCGATGTCAAATACCAATTGTTAAAGTTCGTTGGGAATCCAAACGTGGCCAAGAGTTTACCTGGGAATGAGAGGACCAAATGAAAGCGATATACCCCCATCTATTCTGTGACATTTTCACATTTTCAATCCGTGTACATTTTTGAGCTTTCAAAAACTTTTCTGGAAGTAATACGTAAACTATTACTCAAACATAATCAGTTTAATGCGACGTACACTTCGGATTAAGGACATAAGCTACACATATCCTAAATACACTTTACATAACTTAAAAATAAGTTTTAAAGGGTTTGGTATGGCAAAAACATGTTTATTCGAGTCAAGGGAGTATTTTCGACAAACTGCAAAAGTCTGGTGATTCTCGTATTTTTTAATACGGACCATGTTTACACCTCCAAAAAATTTTGTAATCATTAAAATCTTGTATTTTATTGACAAGAAAGCAAAAATATCATTCGTTGCGCAATTTCGGTCATTTTCGTGTTCGTTATAGCGTTTGACGTAATTATGAGAAAAACGCAATCGTACAACCGAACGAATTGACATCCACAACATTTTTGGGCAAAATTCAAGTTATATATGCCTTAACACCTTTATAGAGCGTAAAAATTTGGTTAAAAGGGGTAAAAAGTGACAAAACGCGACGAAACCAATCAAGGGGCCAAATATGCCAATTGCCAAAACTTCTGCCCCTGCCCCCTGCCATACGGACCATAAGAGGGCACCCCATACGGTCCGTAAGGGGTGCCCAGCAACAAATTTTATTGTAGACAGCTATTTTAATAGCCTTGGAGCCCAAGATCTGTGTTCTCCAAGGTCTAGCCTGATCTTGATACGTTTAAGGACATGTAATGATCAAATTCATCATCCATAAGTAAAAATATGTGCAAGATTTCATTTTCAACTTGCACCAAATCTTGAAATCTTACTATCTTTCTCAATTGGAGGCTCCTGACCATAAAGATCTTCCTAATCAGTTCTTTTTATCTTCTAAGGACCACTAGTGAGTGCTCCTTTCAGTTCTATTTCATTTATTAATTGCTTTTAAGCTAAAAGTCAAACAATTGACTTTCTGTTTGACTTTCGGTTTTGACCTTAATTAGTCAAGTCAAAGTTCAATTGAACTTTGCAACATGATCATAATCACGAAGGTTATAATCCCTTGTGATTACACCTTCTGATTACCACGTTTACTAGTCGAAATGACGAGTCAAAGTTTCGGTCAAAAATGCACATTATGTGCATTTTACGACAGAACTATATGTTTTGATACCAAATAAGTTTTATAACTTAGTTAGACATGTTTTGACATGTCTAACTTGTCACTTCAAGTATAATGCTTTATAGGGTCGTAAGTCGAGCGGTCTTGACCACCGCTTTGACTTTCGAATCCGACCCATTTGGTCGATCTTAGGATCCGACCAAACACATATGTGTGATCATAGTTGTATGG
Organism: Helianthus tuberosus; assembly: GCA_030545235.1. Taxonomy (NCBI): domain Eukaryota; kingdom Viridiplantae; phylum Streptophyta; class Magnoliopsida; order Asterales; family Asteraceae; genus Helianthus; species Helianthus tuberosus. The sequence goes on along the minus strand of JARYGA010003598.1, from coordinate 11,890 downwards.
GGAATAACCTACTGAGGTTATACCTTATGGTCACGTCATTTGGTTAGTGTTATGACAAGTCGCTCTTATGTTCTTTAAAAATGACTAAAATGCCCATTTTGCACATAAATCAATTCTAAGCATATGTAATCAAAGTTTTGACATCAAAACTGATGTTACAACATTATCAAACATGTTTTGACATTTAAGACTTATCGTAAGACATATTCGACCATCCGAACCTATATTTACGCTAATGACCCGTTAAAGTAGCGTAAACTACTACTACTTTAACGGGTCAAAAGCACTTAGGATCACTTTCAAATCAGAATGTTAAGTTTATTAAACCATATCATATGAGTTCCAAGACTCATTTGGTTTATAAGACTTCATTCTATCTGATCTGCCGATTAAAGTCCTGATACACTAGCATAGTTATCTGGTATTAGGACACACTTGAATCCTTGATCTCTTGAGCCTTGTTGGATCATTTGAACAAGAGTTATACGCAATCCCAAGTGAGTACATAGTTCCCCTTTTTTACATTTTCAAATGTTTTGGGGTGATTCATATGTGCCTATCATTACTTTCTTGTTTTCATGACATTACACATGCTTTAATTATCTAGTACATATAGTAGATGGTTTTCAAATAAATTTTGTTTCGTATGTTTACCTAGCATACCTAGCACATTATTTCAAAGACATTTTGCTTCGTATGTTTACCTAGCACATCATTTCAAAGAAATTTTGCTTCATGTGTTTACCTAGCATACCTAGCAAATTATTTCAAATACATTTTTACTTCATATGTTTACCTAGCATACCTAGTACATGATCTCAAAACATTTTCACAACATGCTTACATTGTTCAAGACATATTGGTGCGTTGAATATACAATGATACATTCATTAACATTGAACCCGTCGACCGGTAGTATGTATGGTACCATAGGTTTGACAACCTCATTTCCGCTTCCTAGTTTGTTTGGAAGTATCCATTGGGAAAGGCATAATCCGATGAATATTTGATAAACCTTTGTCCTTATAAAGGTTTATCTGACTGTCAACAAGGCATGAATGTATTCGCCAACAATCCTAATATATGTTTTATAATAAAAGCAATGGTTTATAAGACATAACTTTTGATTTAAACAAAACCTTTGTTTAATCAAAGACATTGTTTTATACAAGACATTTTGGCTATTCAAGACATTATTTATGGTTTAAGCAAAGACCTTTTTGTTTACCACACAATACATTGGTTTATACATGACAAATTGGTTTACAAAAGACATTGTTCTACACATGACACATTATATACAAGACATGACACATTTTATACAAGACATGACATATTTGGGTTATTAAGTTAACCTTGCATTACTTCTTTTAAATCATTAGATTTTCATATGATTACATAAAAGAAAAGATTTTTACTATGATTCATGGCTACATTTGAAAAAGTTAAAAATTTCTTTAACAAATCAAAGCCATGAATCTTCATCACAAAACCTATGTTACTCACAGTCATTTTTATGCTGACGTTTTATTTTCACATATGTTTCAGGAGCTTATGTTTGACTTTGAGCATGCTTCACATAGCCTGGACTTGGGCCTTAGTAACTTTAAAACTTGCAAGAAAATTGTTGTGTATCATTTGTATTCTCCAAGACAATGTAAACTATTAACTCAATAAAACAAAACTTTATGTGCCATGTGTTATGAAACAATTTATAACGTGATTCCCAATGTTTCCACCATGTGTTGTTGTATATTAAGAGATTGGGGTGTTACAGATTGGTATCAGAGCCATGGTTATAGAGAATTAGGTTATTTGTAATACTTTTGACCTAGACTATAACCTTTCTAGGACCCTAACACAAGTTAGCTTGTGTTTAAAACAATACCATCACCTATCCTTAGATGATTACCAAAACAAATCCACAAGTTACAAATTCATTTTGAAAATCAATCATCTATCCTTAGATGGTTTGTTTTTTGGCTTTATGCCTTCAAAAATTTTCAAAATCTCATCAAAGTTTGGGTTTTAATAATATGAACACGTGCAATCCGGAAGGTTGGATGCCTGTACCCTAAGTTTTCTGTCTAAGGCTAGAGTGTTCGTACAAATCTGCATAATCGGACCAATCACTCTTACATGGGAACTCTTAGGGTGAGTGTCTACCTATAGGCTAAAGCATGTATTCGCGATACATTATAAAGACGCATTTACTTTGATTAGTCACTGTGTCATTTGTTTGTTTTAAGTAATCACAATCAATAAGCTTCGTCGATATTCTTAACATCCAGTTTTGATTATCCAAATATCATCTCACTCATTTTCTCTCATATCCTTCTCTTTTAGAATGCCTCCCTGTCGAAATGCTACTCAGGACGCCGATATGGCGGCTATGATTGCTTAGCAAATAGCTGTTGTGCTACCAAATCTTGTGTCTAAATTAAACCAAGCCAACAATAACAACAAGAATGCACCTGCTCCGTGCAACTATAAACAATTTAACTTAGCTAAACCACTCAAGTTCAGTGGTTCTGAGGGGAGCAACTGGGCTCCTACAATGGTTTGAGAGTCTCAAGAGCACATTCCGCCATGTCTAGTGACCAAATGAGCGCAAAGTAGAATTTGCATTAAGTGTGTTCCAAAAGAGAGCACTCACGTGGTGGAACAGAATTATGAGGGATAGGGGTGCAGATGTAGTGATGGCTCAGACCTGGGAAGAGCTTCGAGCTCTTATGGTGAAGGAATTCTACCCACGTCACAAGCAAAGGGCACTAGAGAACGAATTCCACGATCTAAAACAAGATAGTGGAGAACATCGTGCCTACACCGACCATTATAAGGAGCAAAGCTTGTTATGTCCTCAATGGTTACGCTTTTGGATAAGGCAATCGAGAAGTACATTGATGGCCTTCCTGGCCTGGTTCAGGATATAGTCACTGGTAGCAACCCCGCTACTGTTAGACATGCTATCGAATTAGCTACTACCCTGACCGAATCTCAAATCAGGAAAGGGAAATTGTTTCGCAAGGGCGACAAAGAACAGGCTGCTAAGACCACATAAGAGAAACCCAAAGAAACTAAAGCTGAACCTTCCAAGAGATCGAGGAAGCATAAGGCTTCTCAAATTTCGCTGTGGTTGCTCAACCAAACCAAGCTACTCCCAACCAACTAGCACAACCTCCTGCTAGGAGACCATACAATGGAACCGCACCTCTGTGCAACAAATGTAACCTTCACCATCATGCTAGTGTCCGTTGTCGAAAATGCTTAAATTGTGTGCATTTTGGACATACGGCTAACGTTTGCCGAGTTGCTGCTACACAAAGTCAAGTTGTTAACAACCCTGCTCAGGGACGTGCTCTTAACACTGGAGTTAACGAGGCTCGTGCCCACAACGATGCAGTTATAAACAACTAGGATTTTACCTTTCGATTTCTTTTGTAATCCAAGACTCATAAAATTTTTTTAGTTATTTTTGTAATGATATTAATATTCTTATATCATTTACAAAGTTAATATTCTTTTGCATATATGTGTAATGTGCGTCTATATATCGAAATACGGAGTTCTCGTTCTTTACAAAATTGAACTACTCTTGTAATTCATTTTATTTGTGATCGCACATTCTTTACCAAACTTATGAAACCGTCTATCTGTGAAACACGTGCAGTCCTTATGCCTAATGTGAAAAACATGAGACGAACGCATTATTCCAATTGTTGAAACAAAGCATCCTTCTTTGACCATGTCCATAATCCACCACTTGGCAAGATGAACTATGCGGACTATGCAACGAGTTAAGTAATTATGGGTGCACAAATAATTATGAAATTCGATGCATGGAAACCATAGTGGGTCCTGATTAAGTGTGATGACATAAAATCTAGAGTGATTAAATAACAAAACGAGTGTAATACCATAAGAACATGGTGGATACGTTGCTGGTACTTCCTATATATAAGTGTTCTTATTGTATTATTTGTCGTAGCCTTATCCAAATCACTTGAAGGTTTTATGTTATCCTTGACCTATATATGTTATCTTAGACAAGAATCCAAAACCATTTATATTCATTTCCACTTCTGATGAAGTATCTACTAAGGAAAATGAATTATCAATTCATTTTTGCTTCTGAAGAAATATCCACATGGAAATGAATAATCCATTCATTAATCCTTCATTTCCGCTTCTGATGAAGTATCCATTGAGAAAAATGAATTATCCATTCATTTTCTCTTCTGAAGAAATATCCACAGGGAAATGAATAGTCCATTCATTAATCCTTCATTTCCGCTTCTGATGAAGTACCCATTGAGGAAAATGAATTATCCATTCAATTTCGCTTCTGAAGAATATCCACCGGGAAATGAATAATCTATTCATTAATCCTTCATTTTCACTTCTGACGAAGTATCCACAGAGGAAAATGAATTATCCATTCATTTTCGCTTCTTAAGAATATCCATTGGGAAATGAATAATCAATTCACTAATCCTTCATTTCCACTTCTGACGAAGTATCCACTGAGAAAAATGAATTATCCATTCATTTTCACTTCTAAAGAATATCCACCGGGAAATGAATAATCTATTCACTATCCTTCATTTCCACTTCTGACGAAGTTTCCACTAAGGAAAATGAATTATCCATTCATTTTCTCTTCTGAAGAATATCCACTGGTAAATTAATAATCTATTCATTTATCCTTCATTTCCACTTCTGATGAAGTATCCACTAGGGAAAATGAATTATCCATTCATTTTCGCTTCTGAAGAATATCCACTAGGAAATGAATAATCTATTCAGAAATCCTTCATTTCCACTTCTGATAGAGTATCCACTAAGGAAAATGAATTATCCATTCATTTTCACTTTTGAAGAATATCCACTAGGAAATGAATAATCTATTCATTAATCCTTCATTTCCACTTCTGACGAAGTATCCGCTGAGGAACATGAATTATCCATTCATTTTCGCTTATGAAGAATATCCACCAGGAAATGAATAATCTCTTCATTAATCCTTCATTTCCACTTTTGAATAATATCCACTAGGAACTGAATAATCAATTCGTTAATCCTTCATTTCCACTTCTAACGAAGTACCACTAAGGAAACTAAATTATCCATTCATTTTCGCTTCTGAAGAATATCCACTGTGAAATGAATAATCTATTAATTAATCCTTCATTTCCACTTCTGACGAAGTATCAACTAAGGAAATGAATTATCCATTCATTTTCGCTTCTGTTGAATATGTTGGGTTTTTCACATGTTTATCAAAGTCATTTTATCCAAATAAAATGAAAACGCAGCGGAATAATTATTTAAAAACATGTTAATTATAAGATTTAAAACTATTTTATATACAAAACCCAATAACCCGGATCCATATATGAACATGCATGCTATCAAAAACACAACCATATGGTGTTTTAGAATACTACCTTTCAAAGAGCAAAAGACTTGAAGAGGATGAGTATTCTTGAATGGTAATCTTCAAAGGAGAAGACCTCAAGCTTGCATACCCCAAGCCTCCAACAAACACCTTATGTTGCTAGGATTTTCACCTGTGAACACCTCCTTGAATCACCTCTTGGTCGAAAATAATAGAGAGAAAAAAAAGGGTTCTTACACTTGAATTATGTGACAACTGTGTTCTATAATCGATGTACAATGTAAAAAAATGATGATTATTAATAAAACAATGTGCCTTGGTGTTATTATATGTGTTTTGGTGTTATTATGTGTGTATTTTTGTTTGATGATTTTACGATTTGATTCGATTCCGATTTCAATCTTTAAATCGCTTTCTGGAAGGTTATATGCAAACTGGTGCGTAAACGCAGTTAGTTTAACGCGAAAAACACTCCGGAATAGTTACATAGGCTTCACATACCTTAAATAACCTCCACATAACTTAGAAATAAGTTTTGGATGGTTTGGTGTGTTGAAATCAAGTTTATTCGATCGCAGGGACTATTTGTCTCAAACTGTGAAACTATATCGATTTGTATAGTAACGAACATTCCGAAACTTGATCATAAGTTAAACATACCCTAAATATCCTTTACATAGCTTAGACATATGCTTTGAGGGGTTCGGTATGCTAAAAAAAACTTTATTGATCAATAGGGACTAAAAGCGTCAAAAAGTGCATAAGTTTGCATTTTCTCGCATATCTTTTGTTCTGAATATATCCGGACATCCAAAAATTTATGTAATCATTAAAATATTTTATTTTAGTGATTGGCATGATAAAATTCCATTCGTCGCTTAATTTGGATCATTTTTGCGTCCGATACGACTTCCGTCGTAATTAACCGAATAACGCAACCGTACGACCAAACGAGCCGACATCCGAGATGTTTTTGAGCATGTTTTGAGTTTCCTATACTTTAACTTCATTTTAGAGCCTTGAAATGAGGTTAACGGGGCTTAAACGTGCCAAAAATGCATCAAATTCCAAGTTTTTGAAGTGCAGGGACCAAATTGCAATTTCTGGAAACATAGCCCACGTGGGCCGCGTAAGATTAAGCCCTATCTTATGCGGGCCGCGACAGAGTTGCAGATCAGCAAACTGTTTTTCAGAAGCAGCAGTTGGTATTCAGGCCTTTTGGACATGGTTTAAATCATTCTATGGGCAAATTTTGATGGTTTTTAAGTGCCCCTTGTATTCTAATACCGTGTGCCCACTTGTATGGCCATGATCGAAGCTCGATTCCCGATAAACGATCCTAACGGTTCTAGTTTTCCTATAAATAGCCCACCCCACTTCACTCCCAAACCACATTTGATCTGATTTTGGCCCTCTAAGTTGGAGTAAACACTTCATACCTGAGGGTAAATTGGATCAAAACTTGTGTGGACCCTTTGTAAGTATTCTTTCGTTCTTTTTATGCGTTTTTAGCTTAAAAGTCAAACTGCGTTTGACTTTCTGCATTGACCAGTTTATGGTCAATGCAAAGTTCGTTTGAACTTCATAACGTGAGCGTAATCACGATGGTTATAGTCCCTAGTGACTATACCTACTAATTACCACGTTATCTAGGCTTAGTGACGAGTCGTAGTTTCGGCCAAAATGCGTATTCTCGCGTATTTTGTAACCAAACTACTTTTAGGTATCAAAACCGTTTGTTTTGATACCAAACCTGTTTTCTAAATTCGTTAAACATGTTTAACTCGTCACTTTTTAGTTTTATGCTTGTGTAGAGTCGTAAGTCAAGCGAACTAAACACCCGCTTAGACTTTCGAATGCGACCCGTTTGGTCGATCATTAGGATCCGACCAAACATGTTTAGTGACCATAGTTGCATAGGGAATTACCTTCCGAGGTTATACCTTATGGTCACTTAGGTTTAATTAGTTGTATGACAGGTAGTTTATATGCCTTAGGTAAATGACCAAAATACCCTTTTCATGCATAATTGGTAATTAAGCATATGTAACATAAACTTTTGTCACGTAACTGATTATGTAACATATTTAAACATGTTTTGGCATATAATACTTGTCATAGGACTAGTTAGACGTCACGAACGCGCATTTGCGCGCACGGCGCGTTAAAGTAGCATAAGCTACCTTAATGGGTCGGGATGGGTCGAAAGCACTTAGGTTAGGTTCCGATTTAGGATGTAGGCTTTATTAAACCATATCACATGAGTTCCAACACTCATTTGGTTTACAAGACTTCATTATATCCGATCTTCCGATTTAGGCGTCTATTGTTTGACTAGTGATTCGATTACTAGGTGCTGCTTGATTTCTCTGGTTTACTTGAGTTTGTTGAAGTTCTATTGATTGAGGATACTTTGCACTTCATGTGAGTACATAGTTCCCCTATTTTACCGTTTTCAATTGTTTTGGGGTGATTCATATGTACAAAATGATTTCAAGGTTTAAACGATGATTTCAAAAACGATTAAAATGGTTTATACTAAACTAATAACGATTTCAATAATGTGAACGAACTTGTTGGTTGTAGTTACATAACGAATGACATTCATTAATTTTGGCCGAACCGACCAGTATTAGGTTATGGTACCATAGGATCTGACAAATCCCATTATCGACTACACCCATGGTAAACGATTTAGTTCACTTGGGTAAACGATTTTGAAATGATGTCACACAACGATGTTTTCTAAAGGATATGAACCATACGAGTTTTATTAACGAGTTTTTACGAGATGTTTTACAAATTGGTTTTCTAAAACAAATGTTTTTGGGTTAAGAATCATGGCTACGAGATTTTATGAACTATAACCAACTTGATTTGAGTTGGTTAGCTATGTTGCAATACACTTTTCAAAACGAGGTTTGTATTTTAACTCTTGTAGTCTAATAAAGTACTGCAACATGTAAACGAAGCCATGATTCCAATACTCTTATAAAACCTATGTACTCGCCAGCATTTCTTTGCTGACTTTGTTTTTACATATGTTTCAGGTGTTGTTGCTTGATTGATTTCTAGGATGCATGCGTCACATAGGATCTGGACGAGGCCTTAGTGACATTAATAACAATGATAATCGATATGTACTTGTTTGTTTTATGTTAAGACAATGTTAAAGTTTAATAATATCAATAAAACGAAACTCTTTTTGTATCCATTGTTATGAAACGATAATTTTGTTGCAATACTCCCCGACGTTTCCGCCACGATTTGTTGTTTTACGTGGTCGGGTGTGACAGAAGAGTTGGTATCAGAGCCAATGGTTATAGGGAATTAGGTTATTAGTAATGCTTTGACCTAGACTATAACTTTTAGTACCCTAACGCAAGAAAATTTGCGTTTAGATTTCTAAAACAAAACCATCACCTACCCTTAGGTGATAACCACAGTGAGAACACAAATTCGAATCTGCTTCAAAAATTAATCATCCGTTCTAGGATGATTGATTACTAGGTTTTGAACCCTTCCAGTTTGACTCATATTTGGCTTGATGCCTTCTGAGTTTTCAAAATCTCGTCAAAGTTTGGGTTTAAATAATGTGAACACGTGCAAACTGGAAGAGTGAATGCCTGTACCCTGAGTTTTCTGTCTAAGGCTAGAGTGTTCGTACAAATCCACATAATCGGACCAGTCACTCTTACCTGGGAACTCTTGGGGTGAGTGTTCACTTATAGGCGAGCATGTCTTCGTGATACATGATCGCGTTTGTTTGTCGATGTTTTCAATTACTTTGATTAGTCACTGCGTATCGTTTGTTTGTTCGAGGTAACAAAGAAATGATCGCGTTTCTTGTGTTTTGTTGATGTTTTCAATACCTCTTTTGTTTTTCCTAATTGTGAACCTCACTCGTTTCTCATATTTCCTTTTAGACAATGCCTCCTCGACGTGATGCACAATCTTTTACTGTTGAAGAAGTCGCAGCCCTTGTCTCTCAGCAAATGGCTACTGTGCTTCCAGGCGTTGTGACCCAAATCCACGAGTTATACAACAAAAATAATAATAACAATGCTCAATGTAATTTCAAGAATTTCAATTCTGCTAAGCCGCTAAAGTTTTCTGGGTCGCAAGGAGCAACTGCGCTCCTGGAGTGGTTCGAGAGTATCGAGAGCACATTCAGACACGTGCAATGTCCGAATGGGCGTAAGGTTGAATTTGCATCAAGTGTATTTGAGAAGCGTGCTCTTACATGGTGGAACGGAGTGATGCGTGATAGGGGTGCCGAAGTGGCATTGGCCCAGACATGGGATGAGCTTCGAGCTCTCATGATGAAAGAGTTTTGTCCCCGTCACGAAATTTGAGATTTGGAATGAGAGTTTGACGATCTAAAGCAAGATGGGGGAGAACACCGTGCGTATACGGATCGTTTTAAGGAGCTCAGTCTTTTGTGTCCTACTATGGTTACCCCGTTGGAGAAAGCGATAGAGAGGTATATCGATGGTTTACCCGATTCCCTACAGGATATTGTGACTGGAATTAATCCAACTACTGTTCGTCATGCAATCGAGTTGTCTGCTACCCTGACTGAGTCTCAAGTCAGGAAGGGTAAACTTACCCGCAAGGGTGATAAGAAGAAGTCGACCGATTCTATCAAGGAAAAGGGTAAGGGTAAGAAAGGTGAGTCGTCGAAGAAGTCGAGAAAGCGAAAGGGTGCTCAAAATTTTGCAGTTACTGCTCAGAACCCTCATAACCCACCAGCTCAACCTCCTGCGAAGAAAGTGTATGCTGGTACCGCACCTCATTGTGCTCGCTGCAACGGTCATCATGTTGCACAACAAGCTTGTAAGCAATGCACAACGTGTGGTAAGCTTGGGTATCTGGCCAACATCTGTCGTTTGGGTCAGAATCAAGTTGCCCAGGTTCAAGCTCCAGTTCAGGGGAATGCTGCTAGATTCCCACCTGGTTCATGCTTCAATTGTGGAGAGTTTGGTCACTTCCGCAACAACTGCCCGAGGTTGGTGAACGCGAATGCAAATGCCAATGCAAACGCTAATGTGAATCCCGCTCGTGGACGAGCATTCAATCTGAACGCTAACGAGGCTCGAGCTGACAACCTCGTTGTCAATGGTACGTTTCTTGTTAACAATCGACCTGCATCTATTCTTTTTTATTCTGGTGCCGATAGAAGTTTTGTTTCGTTATCTTTTGAGCCTTTACTTGCGATACCTAGAACTAAACTGAGGAAACCCTTATCTGTCAAAGTTGCTACTGGTATACCTCTTGTTCTCGATTCTGTTATTCGTGATTGTCAATTAAACCTTGATAACCATCTTTTTCCTATTGACCTCACACCGATGCAACTTGGGAGCTTCGATATTATCGTGGGGATGGATTGGTTAACCAAACACCATGCTGAGGTGGTTTGAATCGATAAGATTGTTCGTATTCCTCTTCCGTCTGGCGATGTTCTGGAAGTTCAGGGCGAGAAACCATCTGGTGGATTGAAGCTTATGTCGTGTACGAAAGCCCAAAGTTATTTACGAAAAGGATATGTTGCTTTTCTAGCACATGTCACCGAGGAGAAGAGCAAGAGTATTCAGGATATTTCGATTGTTCAGGATTATCCAGAGGTGTTTCCTGATGAACTGCCTGGTTTGCCTCCAGTTCATCAAGTCGAGTTTCATATTGACCTTGTACCCAATGCCAACCCAATTGCGAAAGCACCTTATCGTCTTGCACCGTCGGAGATGCAAGAGTTATCAAAACAGCTTCAAGAATTGTCTGATAAAGGATTCATCCGTCCGAGCTTTTCACCATGGGGCGCTCCTGTCCTCTTTGTGAAAAAGAAAGATGTATCTTTTCGAATGTGTATCGATTATCGTGAGCTTAATAAGCTTACCATCTAGAATCGATATCCCCTACCTCGAATTGATGATCTCTTCAACTAGCTGCAAGGTGCTTCATGCTTTTCCATGATCGATCTGCATTCTAGGTATCATCAACTTCATGTTATCGAAGAAGATATTCCCAAAACTGCTTTCCGTATAAGATATGGGCATTATGAGTTCACTGTCATGCCTTTTGGTTTGACGAATGCCCCAGCTATCTTCATGGACTTAATGCATAGGGTCTTTAACCTTATTTAGACAAGTTCATCATTATTGTGTTCATCAATGATATTCTCATTTATTCAAAGTCTTGAGCCGAGCACGAGCAACACCTTCGCTTAACATTGGAACTCCTTAAGAAGGAACAACTTTTTGCTAAATTCTCCAAGTGTGAATTTTGGCTTAAAGAAGTTCAGTTCTTGGGTCATATAGTCAACGAGCAGGGTATTCATGTGGATCCATCCAAGATTGTTGCTATTAAGGACTGGAATACGCCGACAACACCTACAGAGTTCCACTCACTGCTTTGACTCAGAAAAATAAGCCTTTTGAGTGGGGACCCAAGCAAGAAGAAGCGTATCAAACGCTGAAACAGAAGCTTTGTGATGCT